>VWPU01011167.1:0-105539 GCA_013398955.1 Callaeas wilsoni
GATGCTACAGGGAATTTGTGGAATATGAGCTTCCTTTGGGACAGACCTTCAGGCTGAGCATGCTAATTAGTACTGCAGAAAAGGGAAGTCTGAGGGGAGCTGCTCAGAAGGAGACTTTTGAACTAGGCTGCCTTTGTGTTTTGATTCTCTGGAAAAAAACAGCTTTTCCATTTTATAGTACTGTTAGTAGGGAGAAGTCATGCTTGTGCAAATGGTTGCTGTGACACTGTTGGCAATGATGTCTCTGCTCTACTTCAAACAAATTCACTTTTTTGAAAGTGATGTCTGACCCATTGCAGCACGTTAATAAGACTGATGGTGGGAATGGAAGATGTTCTGTTGTCTATACAGGCTAAAAGATAGAGTCAGTTTGACTTCAGACCCTTCCTTTCTTTGCACTGGACAATAGCTCAACTTCACTGGCTGATTTCCACACATTGGCCATGAATCTCTCATTTTCTGTGCTGACCTTAAAGCAAAAAATTGCTTTTGGGCTGTCTCAGAAGTTAAAAATTAATTTAAACATTCTCGAGTGAGTGTTTGTGTGGCTGCTTTCCCACACTTTTGCCTGCATCACAGCAACAGACTGCTTCAGTATTTGGAGAAATTCTTTGCTTTATGCGACTGAAATGCTGTTCCAGGTGGATCTCTTTTGCCAGGTGATGTGTGTGCATGAGTAGCTGGCAATTAGAAGTTCTGCATCAGTGTCTGTGCTGGCTCCATGGCGTATCTGGGTGTCACTCCAGCAGTGTGGAATCCACATTCTCTTTGCAAGACTGTACACAGTTCATGGGGTGGGGGCAGAATACTCCTCTCTGTTTCAGAATACCTCCGTGCTGATTGGTTTGTTTAGGGAGCTAACGAGTCTCCTGACATAAATCTGAAAACTTGTTAACAGCTTTTCAGCTCAACTTGAGCACCTGTTATCTTAAAATAGAAGAAGAAAAAAAAAAAAAAGAAAGAAGGCATTAAAACAAGAAATAGTCAAACTCTATAAGAAAATGTAAAGTCTTGCCTAATGAAAACAACTGGGAAGATTTGGACAGTTTAAACTTTTTAAAAAAATAAATTGAGAGAGAGCTTACTTTGAGGTATTACTAGTTAAGAGCCAACTCATAATGTGAAGACAAGCCCTGTGCCAGACAGCTAAATTCAGGCTTTGTCCTTTTAATATGTCACAGCTACCTCACCCTGGAATTCGTCATCTGAAAAGGGAACCTAGATATCGTCTGGCCCTGGGCCAGACTGCATTTCTTCCTCAAGTAATCGAGGCTCTTTATGCTACATGATGAAGTTAGGCCTTGGTTTACTGTTTTGATACTGGCACACCTTTGATTCCTGAATTACGGATCCCATCAAAAGCCTGTTGGTTTCAGCAAGAGCAGGAACAGAGAGCATACCCCACAGAGCATATCAGGGCAATAGCTAGTGGGGAGATACTGCTACCACAAACATTTGTGAATCAAACTTTTTCCCTCTTCCCCTAGATGGTGGTATCCAAGATGTCCACAGGGAACAATTTAGTAGTTCATCTGTAACTGAGAAATGAGATGCCTAATCTGATAGCAGGTTGGCAAACAAACTTGAAGAGCAGGTTGGTCAGCAGGCAGAAATGAATACCAAATATTTTCCTTGCTGCCTCCCATATTTTTTTGGAAACTTTAGAAGCCAGAAATGTTCATTGGAAATGTACATTAAAATGATCCCCAAAGTGGATTACTCAGCTGTTTCTGGAAGGACACTGCAAATTCTCTTCTGTTGTGCTGTTGGCCTCCTTGAATCACTATTAATTAGGAAATTTAGCTCTTTAGCAGGCTGCTAATTAAATTGAGCTGCAGTGATACAGACAAGGATAGGACCTCTTTCTATTCTCTGCCAAGATAGTCATATATCCTGGGGTTGTCATGAGGAAAATCCAGCAAAGCTGCCAGTTTCCCTTCCTCTAGGGATGACGTGTCACATTTCATTTGACTACCTGTCTGTTACAGCGCATCTCTCCCTCCTTTCCTTTTAATTTTAGAATTGTTTATCTCATCCTTTTTCAAGGCGAGAGTTCAGCCCGACAGTGCCTTTTGACTTGGTTTGTGGGCTCTTAATCAGTCAAGTATGTAATTCAGTTCTGTCCTGAAGGCAGTGTTGGCCAGTGTGGAAACTGAAGGCAAGGGCAAGAAGTTACTAGCAGTAGCATCTTTGTGATCATAAACACTGTCCCAGTTCTACAAATCTGCTGAACTCTGATGTTTTTCTCCTGTGAAACTTATTTAAGTGAAAGGTGCCTTACAAAGTGCTTCACTCTCTCCAGACACAGCCTCATTTCTCTGACCCCGTTGTGGAGAGATGATGGTTTACTTCACTGTATTACCCAGTTTGTTGTTTGCGCTACCTAAAGTATCATGATGATGGAGAAGGAGTTTTGTTCTGTCACTTCACTCTGTCCTTTTTGATGATATAAAGATGCTGAAGGAAAAGAAAGTTCCAGAAGAGCAGTTTTGTGTCATCTTGGTAAAGTGAGCTCCTAACTGTTGGCCGAGGTGCAGTGGGAGATGATTTGCACCCTGTTGTAGGGCTCTTTGTAGCTGGGGACCTTCAAGTTGGGAAATCCTTTCCATATTCCTCGCCGGCCTTTTGCTAGGAAACTATAGCACAGTATTTCTCTGCCACTGCCTTCTCAGCCTATTCTCTGCATGGAAGAGAACATTTAAGAAAAACTGATGTTTCTCTGCTTCAGAGAGAGTAAGGCCTGTGTGATCTATGGCTGCTCCACATCCTCCTGAGCACCAGGGAAAGCTGTGTTGGGAAGTGAGAAGACAAACGCAGTGCTGTAGTGAGCAATGAGTTAACTTTCATTTCCCACCTTCCAAGTGTTGAATTCCAAAGCCCTGTTGAACAGAAACTGCAACACCCTTACATTTTTGCTAGCTAAGCTGTTCTGATATTGATCAAAATCTGCTCTTGCATTCACTGTCTTACCTAAAGAGCTGATGGTAATCTTTTCTCTGAGATGGTAATCTTTTCTACCAAGGAAAATCCCCACAAAACCATTTAACTTCTCTTGTTCTCTTGTTCTGATGTAGATATATTCTTCCTGGAAATTTAAAGCTCATCCAGCAAGTTCTGTGGGTAGGATTTTCCAGCTGAAGAATATCAAGGGTGCAGTGTGCATGTGACCTCCTGGTCCAAACTACAATTTAAAGCCTATCAGGGGGATTTGAAATTTGGTTAGTACAAAAGGATTCTCATAGATTTGTGGCCTACCCTGTTATCACCCTTACATTTGCATCATCAGTATATAAGAAGCATATGGGTTAATATTGGTTTTCACTGAAAATTAAAATTAAATTTAATACCATCTTTTCTCTCTCAAATTCATTATTTGAATTTAACTTGGGATAACACTGGGATTTTCTGTCAGGTTTGAATTTCAGTCTTTCAGAGGTATTGCTATCTTTCCTTGCCAGACTGAAATACACATCTGAGATTGTTAGAAAGAGCTAATCAGACACTGGAATTCTTCATAGTGTAGGAAGCCGCAGTCACAACACTGATTTGTGCTTTCCTGTTACAAGACTTATCAAGATATGAAAATGCCTACAATGGGACATTGAAATTAAACATAGTGTGGATTAAAAATGCTGTGAATTAAAATCCTCTATTTAAAAAAAAAAAAGGCTTAAAATCCTTACCATGAGAAGAGTGCACAGTTGTCTTTAGAGAAATGTAGCCCTTCAGAGAGTTTATTACACTGAGATCACAAGGTTAGCCAGTGCTGAGCACATATGAATAAAAAACAAGCTGACCAAAGAAAATTCAACATAGAGTTTGCAATAAATTCAAAAAACTGTGAATTTTTCTGCAAATTTGGGACAAAAATTTCCCTGTGAACAAGGACACTGATTAATCAAGGCTATATAACATATCTAAGGAAGTAATGTGTAGTAATATTTTTTTCCAAGCAAGTTTCAAATCTTTTCAGGCAAAATGCTGTTTAGTCTTCCATTAACTCCATTAATTCAGGAGATGCTCACTCTATTCGAAAAGGGAAGTCTCAGCTCCTTGAAATACAGGTTAGCATTTCCAGTCCAGCCTCTATCATGAGGGTATCACGGCTGCTTCGTTTCATGGAAAGGACTCTGCCCTCAAAGACCTCTTCACCTTTCATATGCACGAGAAGTTTGTGCACAGCATCTTCTCGGCAGGCAGCGTTGTTCCACTGTGAGTCCGTTCATGAGCCCAGCAGGGTGATCCTGGCTAACAGGTGATGGCTCTCCTGAGACAGGAAGAGAGGCACAAAGCTGTTTCTCAGGGTTAATCTTTAAGTGAACAGAGGGGGTTTTCTCCTGGTACCAGAGCTGGCTGTTTATCATTTGTATTGATGGGGCAGAAAGAGCTCTTCAGCTGTTTCCTAACACCACCCGTGTAACATTGTGGGTTCAATTACAACAGGGGAAATTCTGAATAGATCCCACCCTCCCCCTGCCCCCCCCCCAGTTCTGTCATCTCACTGCCTACTGCTTTCACACTAGTGGGGGAGAAAACGAACATTCAGACTACAGACATTAAATCTTTAGTAGCCAGTTCTTTGTGTCTGGCACTCCTCCTTCCTCCTGTCTTCCTGTTCATTGTTGAAATTGCAGAGTGGTGTCTGTTGCCTGCTGGCTGTAGTGGGCTGCTCCAAAGTTCTGGGGATTGCTTTGTTCACCTCCAAAACTCAGCATTGCATGGGTTTGCTATTCAAGGCAGCATGGTGGATAGAAAGATGACGCGGTGCTCTTGGCCCAATGATGCATAGCAAACTCCTCAGTTCAGTGGCCCAAAGCTAAGCTTTGGCTTTCCTTTATATTTATATTGTCAGTTCCTTCTCTGATGTTTCTTCATATTTCCCACTGTAATCAATCATCTGCTGCGCTCATCTGAATGTGTTACTCGATGTATACGTGAAGCTCCAGTCTTTGGCTCTGCGTTGTGCCTCTGCTGTACATTTTTGAATATCATATTTGGACACTTTCCAGGCTGCCTGTAGTAGGTGGGGGTGTTTGGTACAGCCCTTGGTTAGCTCTGTGCCAGGCTGCAGACTCTGTTCATCACTCTGTTATCCAGATGCTTACGGGCTGCTCTCAAACCGCAGCCCTTGTTTGGCTGCCCAGCTGCAGTATGAAGACTCCGTTGTTTCCGAGCGCACACAGCATTGCTGCAGCCCGCAGTGGGAGGCGCAGAGCAGCCCAAGCCTGCTCCTGTTCGCCAGGGCCTCCCACGCGGGGCTTGGAGAGGCGGCAAGCAGGCAACTCGCACCTCTTCTGTGGTTTAGGAGAAGTCTCCTCGCTCTCTGCTCTGCTCACTGGGGCGAGCTGTGATCCTCGGTCAGGAGCCTTACAGCAAAAGGCCACCTACCCCAAAGGAGTCTTCAGGTAGAGTTGGGAAAGCCTTGCACAAGGGACAGGCAACGGCCTAGGACAGAAAGATGAATTGTCCCACTCTGTGCTGTTGCAGCCTCACCTTGAGTGCTGTGTGCAGTTGTGAGTTCCACAATAGAAGGAGGATCTGGAGCTATTAGAGAATGTCCAAAGGAGGGTGGTGAGGGGCCTTGAGGAGAAGCCATACAAGGAACAGCTGAGGTCACTTGGCTTGTTCAGCCTGGAGAAGAGTGAGGGGAGACCTCATTGCAATCTACAACTTCCTCCTGAAGGGAAAAGGAGGGGCAGACACTGATTCTTCTCTCTGGTCACCAGCAGTAGGACCTGAGTGAACAGCATGGAGCTGTCAGGGAAGATTTGGATAGAGTATTAGAAAAAGGTTCTTCCCCCAGAGGGTGGCTGGGCACTGGAACAGGCTCCCCAGGGCAGTGCTCACAGCACCAAGCCTGACACAGCTCAAGGAGTGTTTGGACACCACTCAGGGCCACATGGGGTGACTCTTGGGGTGTCCTGCGTGGGGCTGGGAGGTGGACTTCTTGTGGGTCCCTTCCAGCTCAGGTTGTTCTATGATCCTATGACAATAGATGATTGGGACTTTTTCCCCTCCTATCCTTTACAAGGTGGAACTCATTCAGTTTCTTTGAAGGCAGCAAGACAGAACTCCTGGGTTTGAATCAAACCACGAAATGGTTGCAGCAAAACCATTTTGAACAAAATGTTGCAGTGCAGGCAATGCCTCACAAACTTGGATGAAAAGCTGAGAAAGATTCCAGTCTTGCATCCCTTAGTCAGCCAGCAATATTGTACCCTGGGGCGTGTTAAAGGATAGAGCTGTGCAGGCAGGAGTTACAGCCCTTCCTGTAACTTCCTCTTGGATGGGCGAAGGGGTTTGCAGAGAGGAAATTTGATCAGTTGAATTCAGACTAGAGAAATAAAATGGCAAGAAGCTCTTATTTCTTTCATCTTTATTAAATTCTAGAGTATATTTCCTTACAAGACTTACGTGATTGTAACATTTTATTGCATTGTATGCAAAATAGTTAAAAATACTGCTTTTAAAGAATCTGGAGCCCTACCCTGGCATCTGGAAGTACCCAGATTCCCTTACAGTTTAATGAAGCTTTGCTGTACAATGTCCAGTAACCCTTGACTTATAAGGGAGTTTATGTGCCTGTTATTTGGGGGTGCCAAGACAGGCATTCGACTGGCTCATCTGTGGTCAGAAAGGCAGCCCAGATACACCTGAGCACAGATTCCTCTTGGAACGCCCTGCCTGTACACTTGGCTCCCAACACTTCTTCCTGTGCACATGGGGATAACATCCTGACAGGTGTACGGAATGGTTTGGAACATGCAGCAGAGCAGAACCCATCTCCTCACAGGCAGCAGTGTTCAGCACAGGTGTCCCACTTGAGTTCTTTGTTTATGAAGGATTTTTCTTGTTTAGTTTTTATTCAGTACTGACTGATCCGTAATTTGTCATCTTTAGTTAATTTTAAAATAAAATACAGGGACTTGCTGAGTCACTGTCTTAGAGTCTCCAAGAAGAGCAGTCCTTTTCCTCTTGTAGCTGGTTCTGTTCTGGGGCATTTCTATAACTTCCTTTCTAGCAGTGTCTCTAAATTAACTAGATTATCCTGCTTTTATCACTCCTGTTTAGGAGGCTGTTCCAGGAGCTTACTGCTCTGAGAGTTACAAGCCTTCTGCAACGAAAATGTCTCCCCAGTCTTAAATTCCCTTATAGCAAGTCTGTACATGTTTGTCCTTGTGCCAGAGTTGTCCTTCCAGTTGAAAAGCTTCTCCCTCCTCATGCCCCAATTGTGTAGGTGTTTCCCTTCAAGACACCCCTATTATTCTGCTTATCACAGGGGGCCTTCTCTGTGCCAGGAGAGCTGGGCTTTGTGCTTAAAGCTTATTTCCTCAAACAAGGATACTTGTGCTTTGTGAATTTTATGCCTGCAGTTGAAAAGAACCTCAGCTCCCTCTGACCCACGGGAGTTCTCCTCACAGCATATGTCCTTCTAAAGTAGAAATGCTCCATGTGGGAATTCTCAGACTCCTGTTAATCTTTTTGTAGCAAAGAGAATCCTCAGGTAACACACAAGCCAGGTGTTTCTAAGCAAAGAAAGGCTTGAGTGCCAGAGGGTTGGGGATGTCACAGTCAAGCAATAATTAGAACTGCCACCATTTAGTGATCTTTTGCCCTGAAAAAACTCTTACCATTGCATTTATACCATAAGCACAAATTTCTTCCAGATACACTGTGCAGAAATGAGATATTTGGGTTAAAACATCTGTCATCTTCTATCTTGCCTGCTTGTCTGACAATTAATGTCAAATTGAAGATTTCAAGCTTCTGGGCCCTGTATTAATGGCCCTGTCTAATTCTTCACATTCCTTGAAATTTGTTTATGTCTATGGAGGCTAAACAGAGTTGATGATTAAAGAAACTATATTGTAGCTTCAGCTGTACAAGGAGAAAACTGCATTCCACTCTTCCTAAGCAAGTCTTTGGTTCCTTGTGCTGAGATCAGCATGGGACTAACCTTGCCTAGGAAGTCAATGTAGAAAGAGTAATTCTCACTCAGTGATGAAGATTTTGCTTATTATCGTTTCAGCCATCATGTTTTGGTGATTTATTTGAACACTTGGATATAATTTCTACTTTGATTTTTGAAAAACAATATAATTCATATGTGTATCATGGTTGAAGCAAGAAACCCCCCTCAGCAAAGATGGGATGTTGAACTAATTGTTGGCTGATATGTTTGCATTCCTATCAGGTAAATAACAGATTTACAGGGTCCTAGTTTCTGTGGACAGATTCCTCTCTTGAGACAAATTGACTTGCATTTTACTAAAAATCTTGAGGTTCAGCTGAAATGTAAAGCAAATCTTTTGTGTCTTCCAAGGTAACGTGACGTTAACTGTGACGTAAATGTTATAGGCTCTGTAAAATAACAGGGTTTAGACTCCTTTGTTTTGAATTTCCTTAGTGTGTGTATGCTATTGAAGGGAATCTCTCTCTTTGTTCTCACTCCCATGTTCCTCCTAAGAGGAATGTTTTTATAGGCGGGCCACTGAAGATCTGAAGCAATGTCAGAAAAACAGAAAGCACAGGCTAAGAATCATCTTAACCTCAGTAATGGCCTCAGCCTGGAGCTCTCTGCCACTACTGCTCTGAAGCGCTGGCTCTGTTTGTGATTTTCAGGCTCTTTCCCCCACCCTTGGTTTGCAGGAGAGGCACTGCTCCTTTCAGCAGCAAACACAGGGTGCTATCTCCTCGTGTGTGCAATAAAGATAGATATTCACAACAGGTGTAAGGTTTCTGTTTTACATACACCAAGGATTGCCACAGGGAAACCGCTCTGTTAAATTGGCTTGGAGACTTCTGTTGTGAGCCCAAATCTTTGCACATCTAGAGTGAGGCAGCTTGAAGACCAGACTTTCTAAGATAAATGTTGAGTTTTTTTCGTTGCCTTCCCTTCCCAAAANCTTCAACGAGTTTCTTCAAGCTTCAACGAGTTTCTTTCGTTGCCTTCCCTTCCCAAAAACCCATAGGTGAGACTTAAAATATAATTTAAGCTGTTTGTTCCAGATGAGGATGATGAAGTCCTTTAAACATCCACACTTTTCTGTTACTCTGAACTTGAATGTTTCTGCAGTCTCTTGATGCATTTACTAAGTCTAGAAAAGCGTTCTCCAGGATTATTTTTTTCTCCTTTATGTTTTGTTTTCTGATTCGTCCAAAGTTGCCTAAATAGTTGGGAATGTGGACAGCATAAAGTCGAGAGATGCTGAAAGCATTTGGAGCTCCCTCAGAGTCAGTCCATAGCTGAGCGGGCTCACAAGGCCGCAGAGGGCCGTGCTGCGGTCTGCTGCTTGCTCAGCATCCGCGGGGCCTCCAGGATGGAAGGGTTTCAAAACTGGCAAGTGTCAGATTCTAACTTTGAGAGCTTTCTGTGGGTTTGGGTGGAGAGAGGACTTCTTGCCAGCGTGAGTCCATGAGAACAATAACATCCTGGCCTGCTGCTGGTGAAGCAGCAGGCCTCGTGTGCCTTAGGAAGCTTGTGATGCACGTCCTGAGCCTGGCTGCTGGCAAGGCACTCGTACTCCCAGGCAAAACCAGAGCAGGATCCTGGCATGAATACGGGTCGAAGGAATAATGTGCAGACTGAATTACAGAGAGTTGATTCCAAGGGTATTTTGAAGCATAAATGTGTGTTCTTCTGTCATCCCACCACTTGATTTTGGGTATTGTCTTTTTCCCCTGCTATTTTCTTTCTCCATTGTAATTACTGCTGGGAATGTGACCCAGCTTGCTGGCTTTGGTGCTATGCCCACTTCCTGTGCAGATCGTGGTGCAGGCAGGCATTCTGAGTGGCTGATGGTGATGAACAAGAAAGCAAAGCTGAGATATGCCCAGCAATGGAAGGATCACCGAATGCTGCAAGCACAGATTTTGCTTCCTTTTTGCAAAGCTCAAGTTCAGGGATTTGCTGCACTCTTTCATTTGGGCAAAGCGCATCTATGGATAGTCCCCCATATGGGGTTCCTTCTGCAGCTTGAAAAAGTGCAGCCAAAACAGCAAATTTTAGTCCACTGCAATTGTTGTCCTGCAGTAGCAGCGGAGTCCTGCCCATGCACAGCTTCATTCCAGCCTATGCAGTACAGGCAGACACTGGCGGCAAGTCTGCCTTAAGAGGACAAATCTTCTCTGCATAGTTGGGCTGTATAGCATGAATGTGAGTCCTGCTGCTGACCTGATCAGACAATAACCAGATCAATAATAATGTAATCCTTCTGGCCAGACTTCTTAGGCAGTTGCCTTTTCATTTAATCTACAGCAATAAAGTCAAGTCTTTGCCTAGCTATTTTTATTAATAGTTTTACAAGCAGAAGAAGAGTAGCCTTAGGCAAGTCTTTGCTATCTGCATGTCTCAGGACATTATAAACTGAAAGGATGCTGTCATGGCTGATAGCAGTTGTGTAAGATGATTACAAAACCAAGGGAGCTTCCAGGCCCACTTACAAAAGCTATGATATTGTGTCTTCCTCCCAGTGGTAAGAGCTGCAGGAGTTATTTTACTGTGGAGTGCAGCAGGGGAATTGGCAGAAATTCATACTGAGTCCTATTTGGGTGTGATTGCAGGTAATGACACGGGTGAGTTCGTGGTGCAGCAAAACCCACAGAAGGAAGAATGAGGAGATCTTCCTTCAGTTTCAGGGAGATTACCAGCAAATGCCTTTGCCTGTCTCTGCTTTCTTCTGTCAGCCTTGTACAGCAGCTTGTTCCCTTGCACACTCCCACCTAGCAGAGGGTCTGTGTCTTTAAATTGCCTGCCAGAGTGGTGGTGTGCTAAGTCTCTTTGCATGCTAGTAACACAAGGAGCTATTCAAAGCTTTTTTTGGGGGAAAAAAAAAAAAATTCCTGTTACAGTTTTGGAAGGTGCTCATAGGGAGCACCTTGTGCAGCAAAAAGTAATTGTATTCTTGGAGTAAGCAGACAGTAAATTTGTTTCCAAGGGGAGATTATAGACAGTGACTAAGATGTGACTTGTGCTGAGCTTTGTTTTAATGACAACATATTGCTGCATGTAAAACACACACCTTGAGGTAAATTCATAGCCTCTGGCACTGGCCTCTGAAAGGTTATTGCATGTTCAGTGCAACCAGACAGGCACAAAAATTTTTATCTTGAGTTGGCCTGTAAGCAGCTTTGGGATTATATTGCAAAAAGCTCTGTGATGCCTGGATTTTATGCATTTACATTAAACCCCAGCAATTCCAGGAAGAATCTGAGTTCTTGTGCTGCTGATCACTTGTCTTACTCCTCGTTAAAGACTACGTGGAAGACAGCAAAGCTGCAGTAATGGCATAAATCGTATGAACAAGTAGAAGAATATCTTCCTCAATTATTTTTAAAATTAGTCTGCAGCCTTTTCTGGCACGTAAATCCCGTTCTTTCAAAACACAGCTTGCTTAAGCAAGAGCACAAAACTGTAAACTACCACATCTTCCAAGCTCACAGTCCCCACGTGCTGTGCTTGGTTACACAGCTATCGTGAAAATGGGAGTAAAGTTCAGGACATACAGCAAAAGAGGGCAGCTGAGGTGGTGCTTCCAGCAGCTGGGGCTGCCAGGCAGGCTGGATTCTGCCCTGGGATTCTGTGCTGTGGCACAGTAAGAACTGGGACCCACTTACTTGGGCTGCTGAGCTCATACTCACTTCTGACATGTCACTGGTTTACAACACACAACTGCAGAGAAGTTTTATGTACTAAGATGAGCAAAGGATTCACGGTTTAGCCTTTGACATTCAATTTTGGTTTGTACTGTGCCCTGATTTACAAGAACTTTAAATAGAATTTGGCATTTCTTTCCTGGAAAAATCTGTGGATGGAAAGCTCGAAAGTTAGCTTCTACCTGTCAAAACCGAGCACTGTGAAAGACTTCCAAGGTAGTTACACATGAGCAAATACGTCTGTGTGGGTTAGATCTTCACAGCCAGGTTCTAACAGGGACCTGTCACAGCCTGGCTAATCAACCTGGCTGAAGCAGTGCACTGATGTATCCTTGCTCCTTCTGGAGCTAGGTCATTGTGGGCTAATTTGGGTATTGATCCTTCCAGTCTTGAATTAAAATTTTAGAATCACCTTGTGCTTCTTGATGCATATTCTGTGACTGTAAGGTGAGCCACTCCCCTGAATTAATAGCTTTGTTCCTGGCCCTGGCATGGCCTTCCTGCTCTGCTGGCCACAAGATACTTGATGTGATACAACCCCAAAAGGCATTCTGTTTGCTGCCTGGCTGCCCTGCCCATCCTGGGATTGAGGGGAGCAGTAAAATGTGTGCATGCCCAACTGAACTCTTAACTGATCCCAATTATCAGCATCAGCTGAGTGGCTTGTATAGAAGTGGCTTCAGGCCCTTGAATCCTCTGGTCTCTACAGACATGGTGCTCTCAGAGCAAAATCAACAGGCAGGTTTATTGAGAGATTAAAATAAAAATTGCAAATTGTTAAGAGCAATTTCCTAATGGTGCTTGAAGTCATGCTCTGACTGCAAAGGCTGCTCTCGGGACAGTTGGCTGGTGAGCAGCCATGAGCTAATTGGAGCAAGACAGCATTTCCCAGTGCAGCTGTTCTGCCCTCGTTTGCACAGATGAACACCACTCAGAGCAAACCTTGCTGGCCAAAGTCTTTCAAAATCCAGTGAGAGCAGTAGGCTTCAGGGTGTGGTGTTCCGCTCCCTCCAGCTGAGCTGCTCCCTGTTCCCCTTGGCTGGAGCCAGGCTGAGTGGGAGAATTCTGCTCCCCATGAACTCCTGCCCGAAGCATTCCTCCCTCCCCACTGTGCCCTGGTGATGCTGTGCTGCATCAGATTGTCCTAATCCCCTTCTTCCCATGTCCTCTTCCCTTTGGGGGCTGGGCAGCTCCCTGAGAGCCTCTGCTGCAGCTTAACCCAGAGCATTAGTGCGCCTGCGATGGTATTTGACAGGCCTCATGTTTTATCTAGAGGGGGAACTTCCACCAACACAAATAATAACATGTGAAATTTTGTTGCTAGTGACTGAGGGCAATTAAAAGCTAAATGTCACACAGCAGTGTAGGCTGCACTTTTCTAGTGAAAATATTACATGGTGATTTGGTGGCAGCAGTTAATTAGTTTGGGCAAATGATCTCTTGCTGTGGATGTTTATCAGTGCAATCACATTTATAGTCAGGCTAACGGGGTAGAAAAAAGGGAAGGGAATACTCTGCCCTTTTGCATTAGGGAGAGCAGATCGTCGAGCAGTGTGACTCTTGGAAGACAGGGACCTGGCTCTGTGCTTTTTTCCTCAGTTCTCTGCTGAACAAAATGCTCAGCGGCAAGACTGTCTCCTGAAGGTCACTGAGCTGCACACAACAAGAACTGACAGGTCTCTTTCCAGGATCTGGCCGAGCTGCAGTAAATAAAAGAAAGTGAGAGACATCCCAGTTCAGCAGAGCTCTCGGGAGGGGTGTTCAAAGTTCAGACCAAAATGGGTACCAGAGGCCGCTCTCTGTGCTCAGCGCACATCAAGAGGCAGATGGGTGAGAGGGTTCCAAATCGGAGCGTGATGGTGGCAGGACACGTTGTGCTGGGTTTGCAGGGTGGGTAACTGTCTGGCACCTTGCTCAGGGAACAGCACCGAGCTCGGGTGAAGACAGCAACAGCTCCTGGGGCCCAGAAACACAGTGCCCTCAATTTAACTGAATCTGAGTGAGTTCGTGGCACATGCATTCTCGTTGCCCAGTCTAGTCTAAAATGCACTACATTAGTCTTCTCTATAATTTAAAATAAAGCTGTTCTGAACTCCTAACACTGTCATTTGAATATGCTCAGCTCGAAGTATGAAACAGTGTGTAGGCTGACTTGTTAAGTGTATGTGTAGTGGTTTAAAGGAGATACAGAGCATATTTTTGGGCACCACAATAAGAGTGCTGTGGGATGAGTTGGAGAGGATCCAGAAGAAAGTAATGAGAGTAATCTGGGGCACGTGATCTGCAGAAGTTTGGATGATTTTAGGGGTGTGCAGTAAAGGAGAATGGAGGAAGACATGAATCTTGAAATGCCTGGAAGGGCTATCCTGAAGGTAACTATTTGATTCTTATTTATGTGTTGGGGATAGTGAGGGTGGAGAAGGGGTTGGGAAATCTGTAGCAAAGATGTCTCTGACTGGATGCCAGAAGAAGCCCTGGAAAAAGATTCTCTGGAGACACTGTGAAGTCTCAGTCAGTAAAGGTCTTGAGGAGGAGATTGGGGAAACCTTTCTCAGAAACTACTACTGCTATTGATTAAGCTTTGGAGCAGACGAACTGGCAAGAAGATTTCGTGAGGATCCCTTCCAGTCTTGCCCTGTATAGACAAGATCAGAATGAGCGCTAGGCTACCACCTATGCTTTGAGCTGCAATTCAAGTAATTGGCTTCACTGATCTTTTTATTTCATTACTGCACAGTAAATAACTTTGGTTCCATTCCAATATTCCTTTACTCTGGTAAAAGCTGGATTAAATCCTTTCTGCACAGTTAGGAGCACACATATGTTTCCGAGATATTTATTCCCTACTAATTTATGTATCTAAAAGCCTTCTATGTATTTGTATAGAAGGAAGATGACTTCACAGGCCCCCTCTTTCCACTTTCAGTAGCATGTTGTGTAGATGTTTGAGTTGTGACTCTTGTACACTCAGAAGGGTACCTGGAAGGTCCCATAGCTAATTCAAACTATGTGGGTCATGTAGGGACGAAGTATTAGGTCAATTTTGGTGTTCTAGGCAGCTCAGTATCCCCATCTGGGAGAACTTACCTCTGGTGACTCTCCATTCTGTTCCAAAACCGAACAAAACTATCACCCAAGAATGATTTAGATATGATGGCATTTAAGTGTTTTACTGTTGCTGTCAGTTCCTGGTTTGTGGGACACAGAATCCAGATGCCAGACGTTATCAGGGAGCGATGTGCTGCTCAGTACTTTATGGTACGTGCAGTTTTTGGGGGGGTGTCTCACACTGTCTTCTGCAATGCTGTGCTGCATCTGTGTTTTCTTGCCTTTCTGACCCCATTCTTTTGCTAACACAGGTCAGCAACTACTAAAAATGGTATTGTATACCCACTGGGAATGAGAATTCCAGATTCTGCTGTGATGCCTCCGGGGCCATCTCCGTGTCGTTGTTAGCTCTAAGTAGCTGCACTTGGCTTCATCCTTGCTCATCTTAGAGCAGAGATAACCAGGGAGGGATTGAAGGAGATGTAAATCAAATGCTGGACCAAGAGAAAAATCAAAGCAGTCTCTCGGCATCTTTCTCATTAGAATCCAGCATAAGATGTTTGTGGGCCACGGGAATACGATTTACAAGTTGTTCTCTCAAGCCAAAATTTGCCTGTCAGTCCTTGCTGGATAAATGCAATCCATTAGTTGGAGGCTGAAGAGGCTTTTTCCACTGGTTGAATTGTTCCAATCTGTTTCTGAAACATATTTATGTGGTCTCATATGTTTTCTTTAAAGTCCAAATCCTATCTTTTCGCTACAGTGGGGATTAATATCGATGAGACTGAGCGACAACAAGAGGGAATCTGCCCCTTCTACACAATACTAATTGTGGCCATGGGGCTGGGGACGTGTTCCCTTCCTGGAGTGAGGGTAGGAAAACAAGCAGAACGTCCTGCTGGCATCACCTTGTGCAGGGCTCTGTGTTTGCTTTGCTTGTCTTCCTATCCAGCTTGCTCTTGCTCAGCTTTTTTCACATCACACAGAAAAGTGAGATTATTTGCGTGTATGGGTAACAACAGCCTCACTCAGTGATGCCAGAAGTATAAATGAATAACTGGGGGGAAAAATGTTTTGCATCATGGGTCTTTTTTGGTCAAGATAGATCTGTTCAGGGTATGAAGCACCCTCCCTCCCCTTTGCTAATGTTAGATAAAGCTGTTGCTGCTGACTTTCTGCTGGAAGATGAGGTGCTCAGCTGTGAGCCCACTGAGCAGGCTGTCTTCTCTTGCTGCTGACTCCTGGTGTGACCTCACCTTTATGGCACCTTAGCAATAGTGTCTGCTCTGGACTCTCTTTGCACACTGTATAATTTTGGGATTTGTTGTCAAAAAGACTGTGGAAATACCTGGAATTTTAACGTGAGAATTGTTTTGCCTAAAACTCCTATTTCCAGGTAACCATTTCTGTGAGCATGATGAAGATACCAATTTTTATGCCTAGCAAAATACTGACAGGAGACTGAATTGGGTGCAAATTTCAGCTTTTCCTGCAGTTGTTTTCCAAAGGGAGATCTAACTGAGATTATTCTAAGGAACACAGTGGATGCTTAGTTGAGGAAGTAGCATCAATTGTGGTGAGATTGAGTTCACGCTATTTGCATTCCCCAAAAGGGAGAGGAAGGTACTTGTATAGGCCAGCAGCTGTCCTCACACAGACCCAACTCAGCTCTGCCTTGGGTTTGACAGATTTCAGTGGTTCTGGCAATAGCCCAGGCCACAGCAATCAAATGTGTTCTGTACACAGCGATGCCACAGTGTTGTCACCGGGCGCAGAGAAACCTTCTCCTCACGATTTCCAGGTTGGTTCTTCAGCTGTCATCATTTTGGAACTGAGAAAACCTACTGATTTCTTCATCAGCCCCAGTCTCTTTTACGAGTTCCAGACCCCATTGCTCAGAAGAGTAACATCTTCATAATGTGCTTCTCTGCCTCCCAAAAGGCTGGATTAAACTGGAGTTGGCTAAAATGTGAAGCTGTAGATTTAGTGGTGGAGTCACTGGAACTGTGATGATCCATGACCGTAGTACCTGAGTGCCAGCCATTCCAGCTGTCAGTGCCCAAGCCCTCTCCAAAGTGGGACAACTCAAACCTTTGGTGATCCCAACCACTCCAGAATGCGAGGGAAAATCATGGTTACAAGTGAAAACTTCGTGTGTTGTGCCTACAGTATCGAGGAGGGCCAACATCAAAGATGCTATTTCGTTGCTTTAGACTGGGAGTACTAATTAGAATGGAGGTATTAATTATACTTGTCATGATCTCTCTGCTACTACCTTGTTTAGTTGTGAATTCATCTGTTCTTTTTGTCCCTCCCATCTAGGATCAATCTGTTGCCCATTAAAAGGGATATGTGCACGTTTTTCTCTCACCTCTGAGAGAGCNAATATGTGCACATGGAGAGCATTTTTCTCTCACCTCTGAGAGAGCTCTCTTGCCTTTTTCAGACTGGAAATGCTATGCTGCATTGAAACCAGGAAAGCACTGTTGTGCCCGTTCTGATTGTTTTGCTGTTGACATGCAAAGAAGGGTCTGTGCAATGTGGTGAAAAGAATGAGCTCAAACCTTTAAGGTTACTCTGAGGTTAGTAATGAAAACCCATACAGCTCAGAAAATGTGCCTCGATATCGACTGGAGGCAGTGCTGTGTACAGAGCAATTATTCCCAAGAACGACAATTTCCAGTTCAAACAAGCTCAGACTGTATTTACAGCGAAGGGGTACTGGAGTCAAGGGGATTGTTTAACTTCTGATACACTTTGATGACATTTGCTACGTCTCCAGCAGGAAAGATAAGCAGACGCCAGGAACATAGTCTAGAAACGGCAGCTTCCTGCCCTCGGTGGAACTGCACCTGCTGAGTTCAGAAACGGACTTGAGGGGAAGAATGTCCCACTTCTGGAGCCTGTCCTTTGCATTTGTGTTTGAAAGGAAAGAAGGCAGACAGCAGTGTAATTAATCAAGGTTTGAGGAAACAGGACCGTGAAGAGATTTATATCCCCCATCTGTATGTATAATGGCCCTGTCAGCTGCGTGATGGGCTCCTCGGAGGGGCTGCTCTCTAATGGGGTGGGATTGAGAGCTCTGCTATGCTGAGACAGCTGAGGGTGGGGAGGCTGCTGCAGGGTGGTACAGGTCCCCATCACCCATCTTTTGGTTTTGTTCAGAAGAAAAAAGGGGAGAAGAGATGGTCAACGCAGGTTGTTGATACAAGCAAAAAGCTAATTTGTAAAGACTCGTGAGTTTGCTTTGGGCTAGTTTGTGAGTAGGAGGGTCACACCTGAATGGCTGAAGAGTGTCCTCTGCACTCGTCTGCCATGGTCCTGCGCAGGACTGCAGCTGGGAGCAGTGCTGGCTCTCTCCAGCCAGAGGAAGGGACGAGGTCTGTGGATCACTGTGCGCGCCCAGGTGATCACAAAGGGCTGCACTGCGGCATCGCCCCCCAAGTCAGGCTGGCGGGAGAGCTGCAGTTCAGCCACACGCTCCGAATGCGGGATGCCAGACACCAAAGGGATGTGCATGGAATATCTGGCGTTGCTGCACCCAAATGGCCTTGTGGACTAAGAATGCATCCTCAGTTTTTTCATGAGTTTTACAGCATGCCAAGCTTCCGTGGTCCCCAGTACGTGCTACGTGCCTCAGTCACTGATTTTAATCATAGAATAATTCTCTTTTAAAGCTCCTTTAGAATAAATCAACAACACTCACTATTCTCATCTGTCCCTGAATACTGGATTTTACAGAAACCAAGGAGCAGTGGACCAGTATCTCCCACAGCTGCTTTCAGGAAAGGTTCTATGGCTGTTGAGGTGAGGCAGTGCAGCCCTGGCCTGGCGTGCACAGCAGCACCGTGCAGGGTGAGCCTTGCCCTGCGGCGTTCCCTCCTCTCGGGCTCTCCAGGTCACTCTGTACACACTCCTTACTTGTCAAGTAAAACAAGTGTCGTTGGTGCTGAGAGCACTGGTCATTGTCAAAGCAAAGATGGATGGCTTTCCAGGATGGATGGGCATCATCTGGGAATTTGTTTTAGAGGTTGGGGTAGGGTTTTTTTCATATCAGAGGAAGAAATTTATATCTTTTGACAGTAGTCTCCTGAGGGCCTCTTTCCTTTATTGATACCTCAGTGTCGTCCTTTGATGTAATAATCTTGCATTACATAGGCTGTCACTCAGAAATGATGAAGTTTGGCTTTTGGTGCAGGGGAATACCACCACAGCTGAAAATAAAAATAATTATTTGGATTTACAAGACAGACAGCTATACCTTAACTTAAAGGAAGATGTTTCTGCACAAAACAATTCATGATGAATATGAAAATTAGCCAGGAGCTTGGTCTCACAGAAATGTAATCTAGACTGACACATTTTGTGTTTACGCTTCATCCAGGCCATGTCATCAGCCAGCTTAAAATGCACAGATGGAATTCACTGTTTTAAAATTTGCCTTAACACAGGAAAGATCACATTTGACATACCTACCCTTTAGTGAAAGGATTATTGTGCTTGTTTCATAAATCCAAACAACTGATAAAGAATTGCAGGTTTGTGGACCAGGGCAGTGCATTGCAACACACAGAGACTTGCTCTGGAAGGGGCTGTCTTTGTTTTAGCCTGGGTGTATTTTGCAAACAAGTTCCATCACTGGAGTCAGATTTGCAAGGGTGATTTTGACTGCTGCAGCCATGTCTCAAGGAGAATGTCCCTTTTCTGACCCGTGCCTTAGATACAGCTGCATTTGACTGTACTTCATTTCTAACATCTCCCGCTGGGGATGGGTTCAACTTTTAAATTCGTTTCCAAAGCTTCCAAAATATTCTGTGTTGCATCCAGTGATCTGGAAGTGGTAATGTGTCATTTGGAATTCACAGTTCAAAATGCACGCTTAGCATCTCAGGCTCACGATTTGCTGAAATGCTGATCCGACCAATTCTGCTGTTCTGATTTCCTTCTTGAAGCCCACAGTAAACATCCCAAGTGATGAATTTAACTATGAAAGGCACCCTGGTCAATGTGACCTTGACAGAATGTTTTTTCCTTTTAGAGAGGCGATTAATAATGGCTTTGAGTCGAATACTTAAGGTATTTCAAGAGGAATAATGTTTTCCTTGGAAGAGTTTTCTTGCTGTAGGGTGAGATTGCATCTGACACATCCAGCCACAATTCAGACCTGGAGCTGAATGTTGTGGAAAAACTCTGAAATGAGGCACCTTCTCAAACCAGTTTCCTAGGAAACTTAATTTTATTGAAAGTAAAGCCTCCTTTTGTTCCTATGGTATTTGAGAGTTTATTGAGATGCATCAATCAGTAGGTTCAGTATCTTGAGCATAATTCTTTAAATCTGATTTGCAGTAATATATCATATCTGCATCCCCAGACTCCCAGGGAACAAACACTTCACAGTGGGCAGCTCAGTAAGAACAGTACCAAATGTATAAGGCTGTAAGGCCTGTCCTTGAGTTCTTCAAGGTATCTAATAAGAATATTGCTGCCCATGTACAGTTTGAGATTATTTTGGTGCAGAGTCTTTCACTTTCACACGTATCACTGGCAGGGGAGTCTGGAGGCCCTGGGGAGGAGGGGTAGTGAGGGCTGACTGGCGTGGGGCTGCAGCTGGAGCTGGTGTGAAGCCCCCCAGCCAAGCACGGGGGGCAGGAGACTCATCCAGGGCACCTCTGGGCTCCAACCTTCTTTCCTTGGTGTGTAGACGTGGCCTTCAGCACAGGTACTGATTGTTAAAACCAGCCACTCCTGGAGTCTGGCAGCAAAGTTCACACTAACAAAGGTGTAAATATGCAATGTCTGAGATGTCTGAGTGGGTTTCTGTTTCCACCTTGTCTCTGACCATGAGGTGCCTGAGCTGAGGTGGTGCCCTGCTATTCTGCACCCACCTTCCAGTGGCAATGCTCTTGTGTCCTTTTCTACCCAAATATATAAACTGGATTACACTTGGCCATGTTCAGTATCTCTCCTGTAGCTTGCTCAGAGCTGATCTCCCAAATCTGTTCTGAATAACACCAAAGAATTCCCCTGACTAATTCAGAGCCTGACTTTGACTCTTTTGTGTAGCACGGTGTGATTCAAATGTATGCTGCAGAAAGCCTGATCCCTTAGCTATTGTGCCAGTTCTAGTTCAATAATATTAATCCTTGGTTTTCTGTTTTCCCCTCAGAAATATTTGGTAGCTTGATCTCAGGGATTTTCTTAGAACTCAGATTAAAATATAAACTGGGACAGAGGGATTTCCTATAGGTAAAGCAGTTTTAACAGTGCTTTTAATGAAAATATTGTATCCCCAGCATGAAACCAGAAGATGTGTTGTGTGTTACACGAAGACTGGTCATGCAAAATAATGTCAACAAAACGATCTTGCTGCCCCTTGAGACTTATACTTGATAATGCACAAGAGCAATTGAAAGTCTTCTCATGGCATTCATTTTTAATTACTTCTGTGGTCCAAGGTCATAGATATAAGCCACTTGTCAGCCTGGATAGCTTCACCAAGATAAAGACTAGATTTATGGCATTTATGCAGAATTCTGGGAAAAAACAAAGGTCACATTTTTCAAATTGAAGTGTTCGAAGTTAGCCTCTTAAATCCATCCTCAGACACTTGGATAAACAGCCTGCCTTTCACGAGGGCCAGCAGTGGCTCTTTGTGCTGACCGTGCTGCAAACAGCCCGTGCCCAGTGCTCGTGTCTCTCATCAGCCCAGTCTGGGGCTTGCAGGCCTCCTCCGTGCTCTGGTGTTAGTTATGCCTTAACCAAAGTGCCCACACTGTCAAGGCTTTAAATTATTATGAAAACAATTCTTCATTTTTAATCGTTCGAGTTATAACGTGGATTATGGCATTGTAAGAAAGACCCGTGTCTGGTTTTTTTCCATGCAAAGTTGGCATGACCACGAGGAACATTTTAGAGACTACTGTGATAAAAATTGTTTTACATCCTAGTGGCAATTCTTCATAAAAATTATCTTAACCATTCTTTACAGTGTGTTTTTTCAGGCCAGTAGCTAAACCTTAGTGTGTAGAGGAATTTTCTTGTTTCTAGTCCGTGACTTGAGACTGAAGAAAATTTTTTGGGTTTTGGCAACAAAATCTTTAGCAAAGACTTAGCTTCCAAGCTAAGTCGTCTTTTGAGGGTGTGCTTGAATGTGGAGACAGAAGAAAAATGCAGAATCTTTGGAAATGTAAGTCAACCAGAATTTTCTACAGCATGTTTGTGCTCTTTCCTTCGTTTAATAAAGTAACAGGTACAAGAAAGGAGGCTCTGTGAGAGCCCATGGTAGCTTGGGTTCCTGTCACTCTCCTGTGAGTGCTCTGAGGAAGTTGTTTTAGAGGTGAAGCAAGTCATTGCTAAATCAATAGAATTAAAACAGACAAGGGCAGTGTGAGATTTGGGACATAACAGCACTTGCATGAAGAAATCACCAAGTAAGTCTTTGGAAAGTAGCTGCAGAGGCAGGAGGAACAACAGTTCCTGAGAGAATGGGGGAACATTTTCTATCTGAGGGCTGGTGATGCCTAGAAATATTGGTTCTGTCTGAACTGTTTGAGGGTCTTTCATTTGCATTCTGGAAGAGGGAAAAAAAGGATTAAAACACAGGTTTTTGGGAATGCTTGAGTACGCACCAGGGCTTTGGTTCAGATGAACTCAGATTAAGTGAAGGCAGAGCAGTAAGACTCAGTAGCAGTAAGACAGCATGGCACCTTTCTTTGCATGTTCCCACAGCAAATTTCATGTATTTGTGCAAACAAAAGCTGAGGGAAGCCCAAAGGTGACTTGTAGGAACGATGCCACATGTAACCATGCACTGAAGTAGGGGCAAGCCTTGAGATCATTTAAGGGCAGTCTGTGGGAATAATCTTTCAAATAAAGCGTGTCTCTTTTTGCCAGATTGCCGATCTTCCAGCTTGTGGGATGTGCCTATAAGGTTTTGAAAATCTGCAGCTGATGCTCTTCCAAAAATAAGCAGATAAAAACAAATAAATTCCTGGAATCCAAATTTTGTTGACAAAAACTCTTCCAGTCCATTTTTGTCAGGCTTGTCAGCTGTACTAACACTCTTTGATGTTGCTTTTACCTCCTATGTTTTCTGAAGTAGGTGTTGCCCGCTGTAAATAACTATTGTTCTGCTTTCCTGGCCCGTTTGCTTGAATTTCCTCAGTTTTTGTTATGCTGCTGGGTAAGAATGGGTGGATATGGATACAGGGATGTAGCATTTTCAGCTTTGCAGGTGAGCTGTGGCTCAGCCGAGGACGCTGCTGATCTGAACTGACTCTGGTCACGCTCCAGCAGGCTGTGTCAGACGTGTTGTTTCCCAGCCGGCAGCCTGTCAGTATTTTGGGATGCAGCGGTCTGATGAAGGGGCAGCTTTGGTGCTGCTGGTGGTTTTCACAGCAAGGAAGGGCAGCTTGGTCTGGGTTGGATTTTTTTACTCAAGACATAGCAGGCACAGGGCTAAGCAGCACGGTGAAATGGACAGGTGAGAATTCAGCATGAGTTTGGAATGTCAGTGCTTGTTACGTGTTAGAAAGAAGAAAAGCAATAATTTTAGTCTTTTGCAGAGGAAATGCTCCAAAAATTATCGTAGATTTTTTCACCTGAAGACACGCACACACACACATCCAAACTCCTTTACATTGCAGCCACTTCCATGAATAAAAGTCCTTGTCAGAGCAGTAAATGACATGCCAGGTATTCCAACCTGCACACCCTACCAAGGAGATGGTAAAGAATGGGCCTGGACACTGATGCCTTGTAGAGGCTGCCCTGGAGCGGAGGCTGGACAGAGTGAAAGGATAAAGGGCAGGGATTGATGGAAAGGCCTTCACAGGGCACACCTTGGGCGGTGCAGGAGTCTCACAGAGACTGCACCCAGGATGGACACAGCCACACGTTTTTGGGACAGATAGATGTTCTGTCCATTTGCATATCAGAGGTTAATTGTCCAATTACAGCTTCAGGCAGTGCAGTCCCATTCTCTCAGTTTGCTCCCCCCAACTCACTTTTGTTTCCATTTCTTGGGGCCTGAAGCAGTGAGGTGTCCTTGATTCTCAGGCCTGGAGAGGAATTGTTGTGTCTGACCAAAATGGGAAAAGCAGTAGCTAACACTCTGTATGGAGCTCAGAGTTATACACTAAAGAACTGCAGGATTACAGATATATGAAAATATAAAAGCTAAAATCCTAAGGCATCAATACTACAAAGGATTTATCTGCTGGCTTTGATTGCTGCCATTGCCTTCATGCTTAAATTGTGCTAGGGCTTAAAGGACTGAACTGGAATTGGCCCCCGTTGTGCTCAGCGTTGTCCAGACATAAAGTAAATAGCTTTTCCAGAGATGTTCATCTGCAAAACGAGAGCAAACAGTCACTATGGATGAGTAATCAGACCTGAGCAAATAAACAACAAATACATGGAGGAGGAGGACGTGCCTGCTTTTTTCCAAGTCAGTAGCTGTGATGGGAACATGGCCAGTGAATTAATAGTTTGTGTGCAGTACAACAGAGGGACTTTTCAGCAAAGGATGAGGCTTTGGATGAAGAGAGTATATTTACATGATTTCAGATCTGTTTTTCCCAGTATGTCCACTCTTCTCCAAAACCAGTTAAATCACTCCCCCTCTCCCAGTTGTACCATCACCCAGCAAGCCAGGAAGGGGCTGGGGGCAGCTCTCTGCCCTGTGTGTGCCAGGGCAAAGTGGGCCAAGCTGCACGTGCATTGCAGGTGGTGACGTGGGAGTCAGAGCTGCAGAGCCATTCATAATCCACGTCTCTCTTCCCCATAATTATCTCTGCTGCCCGAGAGAGTTGGGAAGTCCCTTAAGCCTCCCTGCAAGTCATTTAGGATCTAATTGGGATTTAAAAACTCTTGAAACCTGAGTGGGTGGCTCAGTGCATTATTGCTGATGAATGGTACCCTGGGTGATGTGCCCAGCAGACCCGCAGAGGACCTGTGCTTGGTTTTCCAGTGAAGAGCTGTCCTTTTTGTTTTCAAGCACAGATTTGCTCTTTACCTCAGCTAATTAGGAACTGGCTTCATTCACAAAAGAAATTCTGTTTGTGGCACTATACCAAAATGTTAATTCAATTTTGTTATGTTGAATCCTTTCCCTTCTTAATGTTTCTTTAAAATGGAGGAGATGAAGCTTGCTTTCTCCACTGAAATATTTTCTGTCTTTTCTTCCCAGTCCGTGATTACTCCTTCAAAGATTGGCTTCACATGGTTTCATTACTGATTCAGAAATGTCATCATAAGGACCTTAGCTCTCTAGGCTTCATTTTGAAGGACCATGTTCCTGGTGGGTTTTGGGTTTGTTTTGGTCTTTTGGTTTGGTTTTCTCTCCTCATGACGCTCATCCTAACTGGTCATTGTCCCCTTGTTGCTAATTCCTTGCCTGACTTCCCTCTTCCTGTTAAACTGGCCCACGGCCGTGAGCAGAATGGTGAGAGAGGGTCCATCAGCACAGTGAGAGCTGGGGAATTGCACTGCTGGGGCAGAAGTGGGATGACATCACTCTGATGGATGTCACTGTGGCAGCTGCAGAGGGACCTCTGTATACCAAGCATCTGATAAATGAAGCACGTAATTGAGAACAGGACTGATGGAGGCTGCAGCACTACTGTGGCAGCTAGTTCTAAGGAGACGAGGGTTTAGCAGTCCCCCACGGGTGAAGAGCAGGGCAGAGGGGCTCTTCTCACCAGGGCAGTGTAGTTTGGATGTGTTCCCCACCCCATGCATGCCGTTCACTTGTGTATCATCTGAAATCTCTTGAAGTGCTTCCTTCAGCAGCTGCACTGCGCTTTCCTGTGGGCTGCACACAACCACAGCAATCTCTGCTCAGTGAGGCAGAGGGGATGATGTTGTTAGCTCCGAATTAATTTGCTCTGTGACTGTAAATCAGGCTCCTACTGTTGTTTTGGTGAATTATTTTAAATGTAAACGCTACAGAGACAAATGAAATGGGTGGATGTGGAAAAAGCACACTTGAAAGAGAGAATTCAAATACAGAAAAATTGTTCCCTTTGTCAATAGAATGTGCTTTTAATAAACTATGGATGCTCTTGGCTTTCCAAGCTGTCTGTAATCATCATGGATTCTTATCCCAGCCTTACCCCTACAAGCTGTAGACTGTAAGTCAAGTGAAAACAGATAACCCACATTTTGGGAAAATGCCTCTAGCCCATTTTCCTTCAGTCCTGGGTCATTGTTCAGGCTTGTGACCCAGACACACGTCTGGAGCTCCTCGCCACTGGGGAGCTGCTGGGGTTTATTCCAGCTGAGACATAAACCTCTGTGACTTTGAGAGAGCTCTGTTAAGAGGCTGTGCTAAATTTGGGGCTGTAGTGTCCATGTCCTCCAAGGAAACTTGTAGAAATTTATTCTGTGAGGATAATTTTCCAGCGAAAGGGTGGGATTATGTTCATTTAATTTATTTTTTTAATGGTGGTAGGTGTATGAGGTTTNGCTGTAGTGTCCACGTCCTCCGAGGAAACTATTCTAGAAATTCATTCTGTGAGAATAATTTTCCAGCGAAAGGGTGGGATTATGTTCCTAATATTTTTTTTTTTAATGATAGTAGGTGTATGAGGTTTTTTGGGGGTTATTTTGGTTTGGGTTTTTGTTTGAGTTTTTTATTTGTTTGATTGTTTAACAGCAACTTGTGTTCACTAATTCCTGGCGCTTGGCATATATGGGGGTTATTTTGGTTTGTGTTTTTGTTTGAGTTTTTTATTTGTTTGATTGTTTAACAGCAACTTGTGTTCACTAATTCCTGGCACTTGGAATGTATGAGGCAGGTCCATCCCTTGAGAGAGCAGCAGAGCACAGATGGATGGAAATGCTTGACTCGTACTAGGTGACACTAATCCTAACTGAACTCTGGACTACAGTTAACATTTGTTTTCTGAGACCTCCAGTAGATCATCTAATTTCCAACTTCTTTTGTCTTCCCACCAGTTTGATGAACAGCACGAAACCTTTTCTCTGTGTTTTCCCCTCCCTGCCGTCTCGGTTGGTCGTGAAGATCGAGGCTGTCCCAGTGCAGCCCAGCTGGTTTGCTCTCCAGTGTCACCTGGGCTTGATCATGAAAATCCACAGGCAGCTGCCTTCCAATTACCCAGCTGACCTCTGGGCAGGATGCAGCTGCAGGCCACTGGCAGGGTGGCAATGAGTTGTACAGCCATGGCTTGTCTCTCCTTGTGGGCACAGCGCTGGTAACAGCTGCAGAGGCTTTCTGGTGAGATGGAGAGCTCTGCAGTGTCTACAAGTACCTCTTAGGTTTGCTTGGCGTCACCTTTCAGCAAGGTAGGGGCACAAGCAGAGCCCAGCCAGGACCCTTCCCACCCCTGCCTGCTTATACCTGCATTCCAAATTCTGTAGGAAGGTGTGAGGAGGGAAAACCCTTCCTCTGGACCATCTTGATCAAGCTTCCCTTGATTGGCACAGAACCCTTCCCTCTTGTCCTCGAATGCAGCCAAAGTGCTGCCTGCTCAGGCACCTGGACACAGACCACCAGTGCTGGTTCCAGTGACATGTTTTGTCTGAGTTTTGAAGCTTCGTATCCTCAAGATAATTCTTCGTGGAATCAGGTTTTTGACACTTTATCTCTATGGGTGCATAAAAAAGAGCTTGTGTGGCATTCTTTCGTGAGCTGCTCTCGCTAGAATTACCCATCTGCTTTTGTACTGTAATGACACAAATCCCAAGCTTGGGCTAGGACTAACAGCAGCATGAAGCAGAGTTTTAGTTCTTGCACGTATTGGCTGCGGTACTAAATGTGGGTGACACCCCCTCCCTCTGTTCCTGTGTATGGGATTTTTTGCCATATTTCATGGAGTTTATCAGGACAGAGGTATAAAATATGAAGAAATCTGCTTGAGTGAATGGATGCTTGGCTTTACTTTTTGACAGAACGTTGTTCCTTGGTGTGGCCTGACTGCCAGGGTGGGTGAGGTCAGTGTTTCAGAGAGGCACGGGGAGGCCAGGCAGGACTGTGCCACGGGGTTTCAGGGTTAGGCAGAGATGAGCACTTGGAGGTGGCAGGAATGAAGCATCTGAATTAGCTACTGTGCAGTTTAACAGTGGCCTGTCCAGCCAGTGCTGTGCTGTTGAGGAGGCTGAGAGACTGTTTCAGCAATCTCTGCTAACTTGTCTTTTAAGATTTTTGTATAGTGCTTGCTTCTTTTCTACTTGACCTAGTTTATGCTTTGCATGTTAAGTCGGTTCCTACACTAAAAGCCTTCATTCTCCTACTTCCTCGTTGGTTTTCTAGTGCATTGGGTCACCATTCCAGACTACTATTTTATTTATTTGCGGTCATGTCTTTCATCTAACCCGCTTCAGAGCAAATTCTTATTTTTCATTAATTTAATTCTTCCCTGCAGCATTAGTTTGGGAAAATGTGTAATGGCTATCTTGGGCCATTCTTCCTCAAGGAGTGAGAACTTTCTCGTGCTTATGACGTGGAGTTTTGGTGCAATATGTCTATCAGGACTGGTTTTGGCAGGAAAACGAATCCCAAATGCAGTAGCAGGTCTTGAGACAGCAGAGAATTGATGAGCTTGGTAAGATCAGAGAGGAAAAACAGATCTCTAGTAAAAGCAAGCACAGCTTTCAAGGCACTTAGCAGAGGTATAGAGCATTTTAAGTAACACAGATAAATACCTCCCTGGAGCTTTTGCTTTTTCATCTAAGCACAGATCAGAGAACAAATAGGAAAATGTGGAGGCAAAAAACAAAAGCTTTAAAGACGTCAATGAACATTTTTCAAGCTGAAGGTTACTTTTAGCAGTGAAAATAGCAGAAGATGCATAAGGGAACAGCAATGAAGCCATGTGTAAAATAAGGGAAAAGAATGAGAACAGAGAGCTGCAAAAGAGTTTTGAATTAAGTGACTGCTGACTTGCTTCTTATAAATGATTTATTTTTATTTGTTCTTGAAAAACACTTCTAATTTGTTTCTGTGCTGCACTAACACACTGAAAGTTGTTCATTACTATCAAAGGTTTTCCAGACAGTGTAAGAGCAAAAAAATGATACCTTTAATGCCGTTAAATTTAGTTTTAAAAGTTCCAACCATGGTAACTGCATGAAATTATAATATCAGTGGTATTTCCAGCTGCTTTTGAGTTTTATATTAATGGACTAGGTCTTAGCCCCAGAATTGCTTTATATGCAGTCTCTGCTACTGGCGTGTATTCAGTACAGAACTTCTGTAGAATGAACGATGTGAGATGTCAGAGCAAAGCTAGGGGAATGCTTGATATTTTTTGTGAAATGTCACTTAAAGTTGAATGGTTGGGTAGTTCCATACTTGCACAGAAAATTCTGCTTTAATCATAAGCTCATATGCACCTCAGTGTCCTGAATTGCTATCAATACCAAGTGGAGTTCCAGCTTCAGACAATCTTTGCTGTGTTGTGCCTATTTATTGAATTCAAAGCATAAACAAGCAAGTATTTAGTTTAAAAATAGCTCATACTTGTCATTTTGATGCCAGGTTAGTGCACTGAACTGATAGGTGCTACACTGAATTTACACCTCACTGTTAATGGAAGGTGATCAGGACGTGCAGCCTTAACAACCCATCCCGTGTGCTCCAAGTGTTGACGAGGACAAGCTTTGCAGGTCTGGCTGGAACCTCTGTCAGCACTTTATTCAGTGCTAACGTGGTGCAGCTTTGGTTTCAGGTAATAACAAGCTCATGAATCATTAGGTACTTTTTTTGACCCACTGGCACAATTAGGTGCACAAGATGCACTTGCATTATGAAGGGAAATGAGGGCTCAAGAGCAGGTTTGTGAGTCGCTTCCTATTAAAGCTCTACAAGGTCAAGATCAAAAGAGTTTTTTCATCTGTTCTGCAAAAATTTGGAGTGTAACACTGTGTAACTTGCACAGCCAAGACTGTTGCCAGGAGTGCTGATAGCCATGCCCGTGCTTTCACTTCATTCAGTTCCACCCCTGTAGCCATGTCGAGCCCATTGAACTAAAATTACCAGTTATTTCAGCTGTTCTCTGCATAATTTCTGTGTAGGTACTCGCTTCTTGCATCGAAATCTTCGTAAAGCCCACTGCTTTGCCATGGAAACTGCTGCCCTAGCAGTTGCTAATCCAGATGAATATGTCAGCAAGTGTTTTCTTTAATTGCTGTCATTTTTTCACAGATTTGAGAACAGAAAGTTTATGTTCAGTAACCGGTACAGGGATGGGATGAATGATACCTCATGCCACTGAAGGGTGTTTGGTAATAACTCGAGGAGACTTTAGGAAAAAGGTCCTGCCTATAAACAAGATGAAGTAACACTTTATTCTGTGCAAGGATTATAAGTGCCATCATTTTATTTCTCTTAGGCTTATATCTTGAGACTTCAGTGTTTGCTCTAGCTGCACACCGTGAACCCTCCATTACCTGCAGCTTGTTTGGGGCTGTGCTGAGCAGAATAGCCTTCCTGTGCTAATGATGGATAATTCTGGAACAAACGCCCTTTTAGGCAACAAAAAGGGCTCTCAAATAAGTGTGTGGACAAAGAGGAAGGTGAATGTTCTCCCAAAGGCTGAGACTTCCTTTGGCCTGGTAGGATTTGGTAAATCATAATCCTCAAGGATGAAGTGGTGGACATGAGCTGCTCGTTACCTAGTCCAGTTTCCTGTCAACACAGCAAGGTCCTAATAAAATCACATTTGTGCCATCATTGCCCTGTGCCTTTTTTCAGATCTTGTTTTCTTATTCTTGCTTGATCTTTGCTTTGCAACATGCAGTGGGTGTTGAATTTTTTAAATTCACGTTTTCCAGTCTAGAAAAAGACACAATCATTTACGGTGGTAACACGTGAGCGGAGAAAAACTCTCTGAAGAGCAGGCACGCACGAGGCTGCAGTTCTGAGTGGACATTGCCTCTGCGGTCGCCTCGCCCCTTTTCCCCTGGTGCTGCGTTGTGGTGCCCTGCCCGCTCTGCCCGCTGAGCCCGGGCGCCGCTGCCGAGGCTCCTGTGCTCTGTGCCAATCTGTGCGTTTTGTCCTCGCAGTGATTGCTGACGGAGCGCTGGACAAGACAGCCCTGACGGACGATGTGGGCAGCGAGGAGGACCTGTACGAGGACTTCAGGAGCTCCAACCACCGCTACGGCCACCCCGGCGGAGGCGGCGAGCAGCTGGCCATCAACGAGGTGCGTGCTGCTCCTGTCCCACGCGGCACGAGCATGGCTGCTGGTCCTTGCTCACCACAGCCAGGCTGACAATGGGCAGGGGATGGGGCTTCAAAAGCCATTTGCTGTGGGCACCGTTCAGTGCCAGGGGGCCCTTCCATCAGGGGGCCATTCCATCAGCCCCTGGAAGGGCCAGGGGCTGGCCCTTCCATCAGGGTGCTGTCCCTAAGGTGATGCAGAGCCACAGGGCCTGAGCAGGTGACTCTCGTCTTGGGTGCTTTTGGTTGAGAAGTTTAAAAGCATTGATGAGCAGCCTGGCCAGGCTGTTGAGGCTTGGAGTGTGTTGTACTGAGGGCGTAAAGGAAATGTTGAAAAAAATCCCTGGTCTGCCTATTTCTTTATTCATAGGTAACAAGGGTGCAAAGTTTAATGCAGGCTTGGTCTTTGTTGTTTCTTCCTGTTCTCCAGTAAATTCACTCTAGGGATGTGAAAGACCTGCCTTTTTAGTCACTGTTTTTAGCTTTTTTCTTTTATAGTGCTGATCCTGATTAAGTTGACATCAGCAGTTTAAAAAGGTACGATTTGGTTTAAGTGATGCAATGAGCACCATACTTACAGATCTAAGATGTTTTTCCTGTAAAAGTACTATTTTTTTCCTTGTGCATTAGAACTGGCATCCTGCTACACACAAAATGCTTTTTCTGTGAGGTGAACTTGCATCGAAAGAGTGGAGCATGTTCACCACACGAGTGATCTCTTGAACTCCTGCACCTTCTTTCTGTCGTTCCTCTACTCTGTTACCTATACATGACCTTCCCAAGATGAGAAGGCAGGGATAAAAGAAGTATTGTCTTTTCTTGTGGCTAAGCTATAACTGAAACTACGTGGCTCTCAGGGTGTGTGTTTGATACACCCAGTGGTGGTGCTTCTGGGGTCTGAAAAAGCTCCAGAAAGCTGCACAGTGAGGATAACAGCTTTTCTTCAAAAGCAACAAAAGCAAATGCTCTTCCAGCAGTTCTCCTGCTCCCAGTGCTCAGAATCCCCACCTACAGCCCTGGGTGCCTGGGGTAAGGAAGGGAGTTGCTTTGTTTTCTTCCCCTATTGCTTACATCCAGGGGTTATCAAACCATGGTCAGAGTTTTTAATTTAAACTCAGCTGTCTTGGGCTGTTGTCACTGGCAAGAAAGCATGAGCAGAACACCAGAACATCTTGAGTTGTGTTCTTCTACCTTTACCTGGTGTGTTTATGAGAGTCCCAGGCACCACAGGAGTCAGTCCCAAAGCATGCACTGAGTCTGTGGGAGCAGGATTCTGCTTCCCTCCCAGTCAGGTGCTTGCCTTGGTAAGTCTTCTTACTCAGACTCATCACACAGAATATCCTCTGCATCTTCCCTTTTCTCCCTTTCCTCCTTTTCCCCTCTCTCCCTTTCCCCCCTTCCCCCCCCCCCCCTTTCACCCTTTCCTCCTTTCCCCCTTTCCCCCTTTTCCCTTCCCCCTTCTTCTCATATTTTACTTTGTTAAAGGAAATCTTTACAAGCCTTTAAAATCAGGAAAAAAATAAGCTTGTCAGCAGGTCTCGCCATCATGCATGTGGTGGTTTTCTCTTTCTTTATTCATTATTATTGAGAACCATCGCTTTTCTTTCATTTCTTAAAAGTTCCTCTTATTAGAGTAAAATTCCATCACTTGTAATCAGGAAAGCAAATGGGTGTGTCCAAAGCAGGTGTAATTTGTATAATCTATGAAGCATATGTGGGGTTTCGTTGGCCAGTTGACTTGAAAGAAAAAAAAGATTATTTTTGGCTTGTTCCCTAGAATCCTGCCTGTTCAGGAGCCAACAAAACTGTAAGAACAAACAGTTCATTATTTACTTTGTCGACTGGTTCCTACGGGTAATTAATCTATCACTTGGTTCCAGTGAGCCTTAGCAAAGCACTGCCCACACGATCACTTCCCGGAACAAGAGATTACAGAGAAGGGCAAAATCTCTGCAGTGAAACACTGAATCTGTGAGATGGGAATTCTTCAACAACAGACATCTTCAGTGTTGGAATTAAAACATCTCAAATAGCTGGTAGCTGGACAGGCTTATCCTCATCCTCCCTGCTGGACCAAAAGCTGGCTATTGATTAGTCCTGAGTGTTTTCCATGGTGCTAGGAGTGATGTAGGGTGAAGATTTCAGTGTTCACTCATTCAGTCACATTTTGTGAGTAGCCTCAGCTTTGTTTTATTGTATTCCAAGTTGCATTTTATTGGTTGTGGATAAGGAAACTATGGTAACCATATTATTCTTAGTTTGCTTGGAAGAAACAGCTTTCAAATACACAGAGAAGGCTGAAATACAATTTTAAGGCCGTTGGCAGACCAAGTGTTGCACTAGAGAACAAAACACTCAGCCACTGAGTTTTAGTTCATTTTGGATCAAGAGAAAATGATTATGAAATAAAAAAGAAAACTTTCATAAAACTAGAATAATTTATTGGCAAGAACTCTAGAGGGATAAAAGAAAGCTGGGAAAGTTGTATAGAGCCCACCTAAGAAGATCAGCATGAGAGTGTGTAAGAGCCAAGAAAAATCAATCAAAAAGTAATAATAAGGGTTTGGGATGAGAAAAGAGGCAGGGGAAGTAGTTTTCTTGGGGCATCTGTTTGACATTCTTTCAAATGCTTTCTTGATGCTCAGGAAAAGAGATTTTTGTGTTTAGATTGTACTCGGTAGAGTTTACTTTGTGTTTGCTCCAGATAAAGATCCTCTCCTTGTATTTTATTGCTTCCAGGGTATCATTGGGTGAAAAAGCAGCAAGAGAAAAATCTGTACTGCAAATACATCGTGATTCTGTCCTTCCAGTTCTCCATAAATATTATGTATAGGACAGACACAGCTTCGAGGTTCATTAATTGTGTTCTGTGTGGTCTGAAGTGCAGAACACGAGGGATTAGGCGCACAAAAAGCCTGCCTGCCTGGCTCTGGAGTGACCATGGTGGTGATAAGCTGTCTAGTTTTTCCCCACTAAGTAATTGGCCTGGGTGAGGAAGCTTAGACCTCTCTGCTTGGTAACATCTGAGGTGTCCTGAGGGTTTGTTGTGTCCTGCTGTGGGAAGGGCTCCATGCTTTGCGAGAAATGCAACCACAACACGGCCCTTGCAGCCCTCCATGAACAGCACTGTGCCCATCTTGTGGAAGCAGAGCACGAAGTATTCAAAAAATAACAGCAAGGCTCCCAGTTTTTTTCCTTATCTCTTACGGCGCTATGCCCGATAACTCTGGAATTCGGAATGTGAAGTCTCGTTGCTGAGGGAAGGCACAATTCATGGGCTTCAGCAGGCCAGGGCTTTATCTGAGACACGTAACCACTGCTGCCTTGTGTTTTAAAGTGACAATATCGTAGTGTCTTACAGATGTTTGGGCTAACCCGTGTCTGTCGACGAGAGGCAATTAAGCTAATTGGATGCAACGTATATGTTTCTGATTTAACAAAGTCATTAACCCAGAAAAATGTTCGAAGTGGCACAAACAATACGTCTGCCAGGTACCCAGGGCAGCAGATAGTGTAGCAGTACTCTCTCCAACTCACTGAGTCTCTAAAACATTACTCATGTGCTAAGCTCTTTGATCCTGAGCTGGGCTCACCCAGTCCTCCTCCCAGTCAGTTTTAAACAAGACAGACTTGTGGACTGCTGGGTGTTTTTTTTTTTAAAAACAAAACCAAAACAAACCAGCAAAACCAAATCAAACCCCAAAACTCATAAAATGTTAAGACAGATGAAATCAGAACAGCTGATTTAAATTTTGTTAAACATGAATAATATCCTTATAGCCTTTTTCACTTCAGTTATCTTCATTCTAATTAACAGAAATCTCTTGTGTACTATATGAGGACAAATTTCAAAAGACACAAACATTTTAAAATAGTGCCACAAAAGACTGTCATTCCTTTTCTTTAAAAGAGTACAGGATAGATTGCAAAAGCTGTAGTCACAACAGATTTCCAGACTGCAAAGAGAATTAGAATTATTGATCATATGGAAGCAATGTATAACATTCTTGTGTAATCTGGGAGAAAAGATTTATTATCACTTTTGTATCTTAACGTGAGTATATTGCTAAAGCAAAGAGAAACCAGTTAACAAACACCTTCCAGCACCTGTTGGGGTTTTTTTTCCCCTTCTGGAGGCCTTAATTCCTGCTTTTGTGTCCTACGTATTCCTGCAGCCAAGGTTGACAGCTGTGGTCCAGAAGCAGCAGATATGATTTATTTGCAGAATACAGTATAAAGCTCAGTGCTGTCAAGGACAAGAAATAATGTTCCCCTCTGGACATAAATCTTTACTGGATCCTGGTTTTTGGTCCCAAGTGCTTGCGTAACTTTGTGTAGGACTTAAACGTGAGTGTTCAGAGTATGGAGTCAGAACTGTAACTTCTTTTACTGCCTGATGGATTTAGTTTTTAGGGTTTTCTGATCTGCACACTTTTAAGGTTGTTTCAGAGGGCTTTTTGCAATGGATGTAAAGCAAATCAGTATATTCAAATACTCTGGCAATTATGTCTCGTCAAACATCGGGATCAGTAGCTAAGTGGTCCCAGGGGTTTCCAGAGCCATATTTCTGCTTTCTACCCTGGGCAGCCGGGGCTGCTCTGAGCCACTTCCTCACATCCTCCTTAGCACTGGCACTTGGGCATCCCTGAGCCAGGGATCCTCCCTCAGCAGCTGAGGCTGCAGAGAACGCGGTGGAGGCCGGCGTAGCTCACTCGGCACTGAGGAAGGGCTGTCTCGTGGGTGAATGTCGGGGTTTTTGGAGAGGTGGGAGAAATGGGATATGCTTTCACACCTGCGGCCATGCAGTGAGTCCTTGTCCATCCAAATGCTTGTTCCCATACGTGGGAGGTGAGGGCAGGTACACCATGGATGCTATGGTCTGTAGCAGACACTCCACCAGGAGTTCAATCCACACAGAAGCATTTCTGTAAAATGTATTTTCTTTTGCTGGACCATGCTTTCTCTAAACACCCCAATTAATCTGATACTCATTAGGAACAAATGAAAAACCTCCAGGCTTAGCTTAGGTTTTGGGGTAAGAGTAATACATGGGGGGCTGTCACAGTTCTACCTCTCAAACCAAAACGCTGAGGTGTGGCAGTGCTGCCGGTGCATTAGGGGATGAGTGGGTCGTGGGCTCAGTCTCTCTGGGAATCTAACTCCTCCTTCCAGGAGCCAGGCTGGAGCAGAACAGGGGAGGCAGCCTCCGGCTTTCACCTCTTTGTGGGCACGGGTGTGCCCCCACATGCATACAGACATGTTTGAAGAGGGGGAGGTACTGCCCAAACTTTCATCCCTGGCAGTAAAACAGACCTAAACACGTCACTCAGAGGAGATAACTGGAGACAGCTGATGGCTCTGGAGTTCTTACATCGGCCCTGCCAGCTGTTATATTGTAAAGACTAACAGCTTCTGTTAACGCTTGTTAATGATCTCTTGTGAGTATTAGGGGACTCAATAAAATATCTGCTGTTTGTTGGCATTAAATGTGTTCCCAGTTACTAGGGTGTGAAGAGGGGCTGGGCTCCACAAATTGTATTCCCTTTGGAGAAATAATGATCCAAAAATGTTTTAACCCTGAAGTTGCTTGTGCCAAATCACCTCAAAGACTGCTTGTATTTTATCCAGCGTGTCCATGGCTTCCCAGAGCTCGGTCTGATGGTCCCCACCACTTAAAGAAAACATGGTGTGTTTACAAGAGGTCTCTTTATCGTGAAGATAAATACTTCGGCATCCCATTAAAAGAGCCCCTTGAACCTGTAGCAGTGGCACTGTGCCCTGTAGGGATAAGGGCTGTGTTGCAGAAGGCCTTGGCTTCCTGCCTGCCACTTTCAGCACCTGAGGGCCACTCACCACAGCGCCACTGAGATCTTCAAACCCTCGCGCGGGGCAAGGCAGGCACTAACCCTTCCAGGTCCTCGTGGTCCTACCTGCTGAGGGCTCTCACGTGCACCTAATCAGGGTCTGTGCAACGAACCCAATGTGCAGGTGAAGGGAGTGATTTCACCATCCATGTGTAAAGTGGAAGCCTTTCAAACCTGCCCTCTCTCTGATACAAGGAAGGAACTTACCCTGTCCTCAGGAGCTCCGTGTTTGGCTTTCAGGGATCCTTGGTTTGGTACCTAACTGTCCACAGCTTTTTTTATGGGAGGAAGAGCATTAGAAGCACTGATATTTGCACACCTACAAAGATTTTAGTTCAGAACTGTATTAAACTGCTGTTACCACTGCTTGAAATGGGAGCCTGATGGCGTGCAAAGACAAGTCTGTTTTGCAGAATCTGGCTGTTACGATTTGCTCTGCCAACGTCCTTATTTTAAAAATAGGTTTGGGGATGTCCATGCCTCAGTTTACCAGTTCAAGAAACACCTGGGATGGATAACAGCACAACAACCAAGTGGATATTGGAGTACAAAGATTTACTGAGAGAAGGGGATAAGGAAGGAATGTGAGAGAGTAGGAATGCTGGGTTGTGTAGAGGTTATTGCAGAGGCTATTCTAGGCTTAAGTGTTTGCATAGAGACAGGGAAGTGAATAGCTCTCATTTTAGACCATACTTGTGTCTCAGGTTCCTCTCAGCATGGTTTTGATATCAGAACATTTCTTGGATTTGTTCTCCTCTCCAAACCCTGATTTGGAGCAGCTTTTCTCTACAAAGAATTTTCCTAATTCTCCGAAGACAACTGATCCCAGTGGTGGAAAAATAAAATCCCTCCTGACTCTTTTGACCCTTCAGAGAGCACTGTTAATCCCTCAAGAGATCTTCCCCATCATTTTCAGCCTTGTCCTGTGCCCAAGGCCCCTTGTCCTACACTGGGTAAGTTGGGGGCTGAGTTAGCAAAAGGTTTGGCCGTGGTTTAATGAAGTGAAGGCACTGGCATATTCCTTGCAGTTTTATATGACCACTCTGAGGAAGGCAGAACGATCAACGACAATAACCAAGCAGCCCAAGAGCCAGCCCCGCTCTTCTGAGGCTCGTGGGAAGGCTCCCCTCCCTCTGGGGCACCTGGGGCCAGCCCTGGCTCGGTGCCCTCGAGAGCCTCTGTTCAGTCGGGTCACTCAGCCTCTCCTTGCAGCGAAATGAGGAAATGTTCCAGGCACTGACCCCATTGCTCCCACCGGGAACAGTCCACGGGCGGGGAACAGAGCAGCCTTTGTCCCAGCAGTGGGGCTGCCCGCACACCTCCCGTGCCACGGGCTCGTCGGGCTGTCACCGCGGCCTCGGGGACTGCAGCAGAGCTGTGCTGTCCAGTTCAGCTTCTTCCCTGAAGGTTCGGATTACGGGGAACAGTGACCTAGAAAGGTGGCGTGGGGGTTATTTTTTGCGGTTCTCCTTCTAGCTGGTGTTATCTGTGATCTTTAAAGATCCTGTTTCTGGCTGTTCCACTGACTCGCTGCTGGCAGGTCTTCATGTCAACAGGTTTTATGAAATGAAAGCAGGGTGTGTGAGCTATCCAAGATGGACTGAATGTTTTTTCACGTTCCTCTGTCCCTAATGGATGCTTTGCTAGTAAAGCAGAGGGGCACTTTGTTCATTTAACTGCTGGGGCTTGATAGCCCATCCTCGCCTTCCTCATAGTCTTGACAACCACTTACCAAGTTTGCTTCTGAGCTGTATCTTAGATTCTTGCTGATTTCTTGGGGTGGCTTTTGGAGAACAGCCCACCAAGGTTTGATCTTCAGGGTGTATTGTTCTGCTGCATTTTTTCGGCCTACTAGCTTAAACGGGGATAACGAGGAAAATGTCACCTCGGAAGGTTGCTTGACCAATTAAAACTTCTGCCCTGCTTTTTCATCATGTAGGACATAGGAAAGCCTAGCCCGATTCTTATACACAGCTTATGCGTGTCTTTTATCCTCTTATGGCTTTTCTTATTCTCATGGAACTTGTTCTCATCCATGGAGCTTTCTCTTCTCTCCAGCCCTCCTGTGGCTCCTGTAGTTACATCAGGAGGACTCCCAAGTTAACATTACTACAGGCCGGTTGGAAGGACTTTAGAGGCCTGTCACTTGTAAGCAGTTTTCCTGTTTTCTGCCTCCACAAGACTGGTATATTCTGTAAGAGGTGAGGATGCTGAGCAGTAGGAGAAGGGTCAGAACACTGCTCTGCAACTAAATGCATTATTTTAAAGATGACAGGTAAAGGAACACTGTACTTGTAATTTTATAATGTGTGGGCTCAACAGAATATCTGAGACAGTCCAAAACTACATTGCTTTCTTGTAGACACCTGTGTAGTCAGAAAGAAAGGAGACTTGAGGTCCAGAAACAACCAAAAAAATAAAGTTTGCCCCTGTTCCCCCTCCCCTCTCTAGCCAGCTCTTGTAGAAACTCTTACAGGGATTGTCTGTTAGTGGTTTTTTGGCTCTGTACATTAGGCATCCTCCTCTACTCCATGGTACCATGTTCACCTTGTCACTCATCTTGTACTGTTATTCATCCCCTTCTCATCCACGTTATCTATTTTCACTGGCTTCATTGCAGCTTCCTCTGACCTCACCTGCTTCAGGTGCCACAACTCCACCTAGGCCTGTTCCCTCTCTTCTTTCCTTGGCTTTTCTAGGAGTATTTCTCTGACTCTGTTTTTCCCGTATTTCTCTGTTCCAGCCCACATAGTGCCCAAATGACCATTTCTTGTTATTCTATGTTATCCATGGCTGTCAAATTTTCAGCTCAAAAACAGGATACCACAAAACCAAAAAGCATTCAAATAATTTGAGGAGCCCAAACACCCCCTCTCTCAGTCCCTAAGGATGTCATTGCCAGCATGTCTTTTCCTCAGCCCTGTAACAAGAGTGGTCTTTTCTATTCTGACCCCTTTCTAGATTTTGCATTCAGGCTGGTAATCTTGCTGGGCCTCCAAGATGCAGCATTTCCTTTCTTTCCCTCTGTCTTGCTACAGACCCCGTTCAGCCTGTGTTTATTTAGAGCATCGTTATTACAGTATCCTTTGTTGTGCCTGTGTCCAGATTGTACTGAAAAATATCCCCCTTCCCAGGCCACTGTGCCAGCCTGTATTTGCTTCTCCCTGCTTCTTCCTTGCTCTGCCCCATCTATCCTAACACGCTTTGTTTTGTTTCCCAGGCCATTCCTGTCTGTGTCCCTCCCTGGCATCCCAAAATCCCAAAAGCATGCCCAGCTCCAGCCCAGCACGCCCTGGGAGTGTGTGCTGGAAGCTCCCTCTCCTCAGCTCCCAGGGTGTGTGGGATGTGTTGTGTTGGCACGTGGTTCATGGCACGAGCACCTTCCTCTGGTGCTGGAGCTCTGGGCCACGATGCTGATTCCCAGATGCTTCAAACATGTTAAGAGCTGCTGTTGCTACTCTTGAAAATAAAGCTTGCTTTAGGAGAATTTGGAAGATTTCTAGCTTTAGTAGAGTCCGAAAGCAAAAGACTGGTTGCTAAGCAGATTGTCTCTTTTTCTTTTCTTTTTTTATTTTTAATTAATAGTAGTCAGAGGTGGCCAGTCTGAATGGCTGCTTTTCTTGCAGTCTCTCAGTGGGGCCATGCTTTAATCTATGCACTCCATAAGGAAATGGTCAGGCCCATTTTCTTTCCATCCGTAGTTATCTCGTGAATCTTGGTACTCTGAGCACAAGAACAGCTTGTAAAGTTTTGGCAGCATTGCATGAGTAATCTGCCCAGAGAAGTACTGGCTGTAAAAGCTGTGTGGGCTTAAACCATGCAGTACGAGCGAGAGAAAGATGCAGTGGGAGGAACTGTGCTCTAGTAACACAGTGTTACACACTGTAAAAATTCAAAGCAAATTGTGGGCCTCTGACAGACTGTTTTCCATTTTAGAAGTACATGATCATATGCAGCTGAAAAAGCTATATTTGTTCTGATGTTTTCTGGCCATGGCTCAATAGGAGTGATGTCCTTTTGGGAGGTGTTAGCTGCACTTGTTACTGAGAGTTAACTCAATGCATAACAGGGTTGATAGTTGCTTAGTTTGGATGCTGGGGAAAGTGTAATAGTGGGATAATTGGGAGTTAAGGAAACTTGGTTCCCATGGAATGATTTGCAGATACAAATGCTTGCCCCTCTCACAGTTTCACTGTCAGCCCTTTCAGTTGCTGAGCTGAAAAGCAGGTAGAAATCTGTCCACTGAACATCCGCTTAGCCTGGATTCGTTTTTAAAAGATGCATTTGAAATGGTTCATCACACCAGTGTTATAGATAGAAGTATTTTTATCACCCAGTTAAAAAAAATAAAAATCAATAAAAGCTTCTTCCCTAAGAAGTTCTTCAACAGCTCTGTATAACGGAAAGGGCACTAATAATTAGGTGATTTTTATGTCAAAGAGAACTTGAAGGGGGAAAAAAAATCCACTCGTGGACCCAGGTGAATCCGGCTGTTGCAACATTAAAGGTTTCTGGATGTGCTGAACGTGTTCTCTTCCTCTGTAGTTCTTTATCTCATCATTCCAACAGCCAGCGACGCCAGCCAGAGGGACAGGGGCGTTCATGGTTGTGTCTGCGGCCTCACTGGTGCAACAACAGAGAGGAATGCTGCCTCAGAAGGTATCCCATTTAGGAACACCTCAGGAAAACTTGTAATGGAGTTCACATTTGCTTGCTCCGGGCTGTGTTTGTGTGCACGGAGCCGGCAAACCCTGGAGCTGCCTGCCTGCTGTGCCCTGAGCTGTGCCCTGAGCAGGCACACGGCCTGGGGACGTGTGTGTTTGTGTCAGCTGGGCCAGCCCAGGCTCGGTTCTAGCACTTCTGTCTTTGCTAATATTTAGATATATTTTCACCTTGGTGGAGGGAGAGTGCTGATAAATGACCCAGTAAGAGTGCTTCTTTTTTGGCTAGGGGTATTCAGAGTGCGGTTTATTTGTGCCTACAATGCTAATGTATCCTTGCCTTTAAGAGGAGTTGAATTGTGTTGTTTCTTGTTCCTATTAGTGGCAAGCCAAGAATAGGAAGTCCTGGAAATGTGCTCCAGCACAGTGTGTAGTGTTCGACTCGGAGCTGTGCTTTCCAAGGCTGCTCACCAGGAGAGGGGAAAAAGGTGCTGAAGGTGGGGCTGGTCCCCCATAGACTGCCCTTGCTGGCCTTGCTGCGGGACTTTCTTTGCTTTCCCAGCATGATGGATACAGCTTCCCTGCTTGTCTCCTCACTTATTTATTTGCCTGTTCTACTGGCACACCTGTGCTGCTTGTTACAGTTATTATTTCTCCACACTTATGTGTGTGTACCTTTCAGCTCCCAGTTCAGCTGTTAAAATACTGAAACACCCTTTTTACGTTTGTCTGTACACTCCTGGCCTCCTAAAAATGACACCTACAGCAGTCCTCAAAAGCTTAGGCCTCATGTGCTACATGGTGATGAGTAAGGACTGGGCAATATTTAGTATCATTTTGATGAAAAATGAAGGCATGTCTTTCTTTTTCTATTTTATCTAATATTGGACTGGGGGTTCTTGAATAACTCCTTCCCTCAAGCCTTGGTCACTGAGCAGCTTCTGGGGCTGCAGCAGGGCGTTGTGTGTGCCCAGACCTCTGAGGCTGTGCTGTGCTCACTGCTTGCTCTGTTTGAGTGGCAGCCTTATTCCCATGGCACAGCCCTGGCTGAGGATGGCTCTTAGAGGAAGGACTGAAAGGAAATTATTACAATTGCAAATTAGATTCCAATGGAGATTGTGCAACAATTATTTGAAATATGCTCCCTCAGTGATAGTTACACAAAGTAAGCCCCACTGTATTAAAAACCACGAGGTAGAACTTTCAGCTACTTCACCTCTTGCTGATGCCACCTACCACAGAAGCGTGTCTGATCAGTGAGGAATAAGAATGAGGCTTTATTTCCATGATGGAAAAATGCCACATGATGTTTAGCAGAGTGCAGCAGGAGCTGGAGAGCCCCCCCACTGCAAACACTTGGAGTTGCCATGGAAGTAACTCCCCCGTGCAGAGTCTCTGCCACTGTGTGGGGGTGGAAACAAAAGCCAGGTCACAGCTAGAGTCACTCTGCAGCTTTTGTCCTTGTCGAGATCAGTTTCTCCTCATTGTGGGGTCAGAAGGGTGAATGCCACTCTTGATGTTAATTGTGCAATGCTCCAAGATGTACACAAGGCAAATATGTCATCTGTGCCCAGGCAGTGCAGTGCAGGGGGGCACTTGGGTCTGCACATCAGAAGAGCAAAGGAACATAGCTGGGGCTTGGGGTGTTTCTTAGACACAACAGTGTTAGATAAAAATGTACCCTTCACTACAATTTTGTACCCTTTTTTCCCCCTGCAGTTTCTTTCTGGCATCAGTTTCCCCGGGACTTCTTTTTCCAGGGACGCTCAGAGCAGTGTCCAAGCAGTGAACTGCTTTCCCCTTTCAGATGTCTTCAGACAAACTTTCTGTGCTTTCACCTTCCAATGTTTTAGCACGTTCATAAGAGGAAAAGATTTCAGGAGACTATTGGAGAATTATGTCATGGATTTTAGAAACGACCTCATATACTGTGACACCAACAGCATAGCTCTGCCAGCCCTGCTGGATCACTGGAGTTTATCTATTTCTTTTCAGTGTAACTGAGTGCTTAGAGAAGACAGTAGTTGCTGTGCAGGTTTCAAACGAGTGGGTGTGATCATGCTTTCCATTCACCATGATTAGCTCCTCCGGAAGATCTACATCCCACCCGAATCCTGCATGGTGGCTTATGTCCAAACTCAATCAGGCATAAAAAGCCTTCAAAGCCAGACAAGATTTGCAGAATGCCCAGGAGTTGAACAATGCAATGATTCAAGTCAACCGTGGACTTGAAGAACTTTCAGCAAATTGAGGTCTGCAAGCTTTGAGGTGTTCTGCTTCGTGGTGCACGTGGCAGAGAGAAATAGTTTTTCAAGGCCATTAAGTCATTGCAGGCCAAAAACTCAAACGCCCGTGAGCTTGGGCAGCCTGTAGATCTCAGTAGTTTGCTCTGTTTGTGAGGTTTTTCCTACAGGTCTTGGAGCTGCATTGAGAGCACAAGACCTCATCTTACACATCATTCTCCTTGTTCTATATTTAAGCTAGAGAGAGACAGGGAGATTTGCAGGATCTTTGTGTTCAGAAACAGGAAGCCGAAATAATTCTCGATTTGATTTTATTATGACTAACAAAGGCAGCTATCTTAAACATTGCAGAAGCATAAGGAGACAGTGGAAGTTTTGACTGCCCTTTCTGTATAGCCCCTGCTGAGGTTAGCACAATTTGGGGAAAAAACCGCCAAAATTAAAAGAAAGTATCAGTACCCATAACTCTTAAACCTTTTCCCTTTTAAATGTCTTACCTGCTGTTTTCCAGGATACATACAGGAGCTGTACAGATCCCCAAGGAACACTGTGGGCATTGATGTGCTAACACCTGAAAAAAACCTAGCTTTTTTGTTCATTTCTGAGCTGTGAGAGCAACTGAGAGTGTTCCATTTGTAGCCACATCATGTGGCTGCTCCCACATGGCCCTTCCAAGAGGTGTTTAGCAGTTGGGGTGTTGTGACGGCCACTGGTCAGTTGGTATGACCGTCACATCTGCGCCCGTATCCATCATCCCAGTGCAGGGTGTTTAAGGGGGGGAACCTTGTCTTCTGGTTCCTGCTCCTAGGAATGTGTGTGGCTGTGTTGGAAGCTGTTGTGTAAAGTGCAGAGTCATCCTCTTGGATAACTCCATCCTCCACAGAGCATCTGTGGCTCCACTCATTAGCTCCAGTATCACCTAGCCCTGAATCCAGGGTCTGGATTGAGCCCATGTCGGTATCAGGATTGCAGCGTTCGTATCCCTCAGTTTCACGAGGGGGAATATGTGGCGTAAGTGAGAACTGGAAGCTGTGAAACTGCCTCTTGTCAATGAAGGACTTGAATACTGCATCCTCCTCTTCCCCTCCTGAGGAGCGGTTGCTGCTGGCTGATGTGTAAGAGGTGGGCTCTGCTTTGCTGGCTAGAGGAAACCAAAGGGCTGCAGTCGAAGAGCCTGTGCTGGGTGCTCTCCAAGACCTATCCCTAATCCTTCCAAGGAGGAGTGCCTTTTCCCTCTGCTCCTGACCCAGCACGGGTGGGAGCTACGCTTAGCTGGGGCATCTGTAAGTGTACCCGAGGCGGCGTGCCGCTTGGTGAACTTTGCAGTCCAGCAGCAAAAGTTAAGCTCATAAAAGCATGTTTAGGGCTCTGCAGAGCTGAATAGAGGTTTTCTGATTGCAGAGATTTGGAGATTTGCAGTGACTCAGGCCCACGGAGGCGTTAGCAGAGGGAGCCAAGTCCTTTAGACTTTCTGGCTCCAGGATCCTGCCAGGAAGCGAACGGCAGGGTGCAACAGAAGCCGCTTCTCCTGGGCTCCCAGGCAGAGCCAGGGCCGCATCCCCCGTCCTCCCGCAAACAGCCCGCACCTGTTGCACGCTCAGGTGTGCGGGCAGGGCCGAGCAGGGGATCTGCCTTCTGGCAGGAGCCGCCTCTACTGCTGGCACCCTCTTAGTGCGGGGGGAAGGATTTAGAAGGCGGCCGCCTAATCCCCCGCCGCCCGGCCCCAGGAGCCTCCCCGCCCTGCCGGGGCTGCGGCCCGCGTTGCCAAGGCCCGGTGTATCCTGGAGACGGCGCGCAGCGAATCGCGGCGCCGCTCTCTGGGAAGCCGGCATCGCCGCCGGATTGCGGAGCTCCGCCACAAGGAACTCCATGTCCTCCTCCTGCTGGAGCGATGGCGACGGCTCCTTCGGCACGGAAGACGTGGAACCCCGGGGATGTGCTGACAAGCTCGCCCTGAGCTGAGGGGGCGTTTTGGCACACGTGCTGTGCGGGAGCAGCGGTGGCTGTGCCGAACCGTTTAGGCTTCTGCTTTTGAGAGCTGCAGACAGCTTTTGTTCACAGCCCTCTGCCCCATCCTGCCCTGGCAGGCACTTAAGCTTTTTTATTTCTTTTTTTTTTTTTTTTTTTTTTTTTTCCCCCTGGGGGCTGAAGCCATGGCAAAGGTCCCCGACCGAAGCAGGCACAAATGGAGTGCGCTTCACACTTTCCTCCGCTGCAACATGAACCCGGAGACGCAGCGGGTAGTGGTCTTTGTCATCCTGCTCTTCCTCATCATCGTCAACGTGGTGCTGATGTTTCTTTTGGCATTTCACTGAAGGAGGACTGCCGGTAGTGGTGTGGTGCATGGGGGTTTCCAGGACTGGGCAACAAATCAGCAGGTCAGCTTGTCGTTGTCTGCCTCTGGTCTGCTTGTCTGCTGTTACAGTGACTGTGTGTCTCAGAGTATTCCTCCCGTGTTTTTTAATCATCAGCTCCTTCCCCACCCTGCTCCCCTCACTCTCCTCCTGTCATCACTTGTGCCTTGCGGTTTGGATCCCAGGTAAACAAAAGAAAGGGAGAGAGGTAACGGAGCCCACCTGCTTAGTCGTAACCGCTCTCCGTGGCACTAATCAGCCTCGATTCCTAGCGATGACGATACCGTGCCTGTACGTAGCACTTGTCAGCCCTGGAGAAGCCTGAGGTGCTGCTGCTTTGTTTGCAGAGGGACAGTCATCCTGTCAGGAGCCCTTACACAAGGACCAGCTACGTGTAAACACCTGCTGCGAAAGCCGAAGCCTGTAACGCCTCCGTTGCTCTGTCACTGTGACCACCGTGCTGTGCAGTGGCATGAGTAATGCCCAATTAGCCAAAGAGATTGATTAACAGAGTCCATCAGGAATTCAGGCTGAATAAACGCTGCAGCAGTGTGGAAGGAGTGTTTGGCTGGCTTTAATCCCATTTCCTTTATTATACCTCAGTGCTCATCAGCTATGTGTATCAAAATGGCTGGCAGAGCCCAGGACACTGCTCGCAGGCCACTCATTCCTTACGGGCCGGGGCAGCCGTGCCCAGCGGGGCAGCGACTCCAGGAGCGCTCCTGGAGAAGGTTAGGAGGGAAGGGCAGCGAGGCAGCCCGCCCCACCCAGGCCTGCTCACCTCCGTGATGTTTTCGGCAGCCCTGGGCATCGCAGCGCTTCCACGCCTGGCACTGGCACCCCGACGGAGCAGCCCTCTACTCGACGGCATCGGAGACCGACTCCTGCGGGAAGGCAGACTGGAAAGGGAGCCTCGGTGCACTGTTCTTAATGACACTTCTTGCTTTTGTGCGGAAGACTGCAAAAGATCCAAGCCCTTAAAATTCAGCAGGATCCTTCATTTTGTGTGTTAGGTAATCTGCAATTTAAGTACAGCTTTCACAAGGGCAGCGTGTTTGCTGGCATTAACGGTTGAGGCTACTGCAGTTCTTTCAGACCTGAGTATTTATGGCTCCTGGAGTCTGATGTGGTGTTGAGAAAGGCTGGATGGTGGTGTTGTCTGTGTCATCGTGAGTGATGTACTCTGCATCAGTTATTTATGTGATTGTGTAATACATTAGTGTCGTACAAAACCACGTCACTTTAGCACGCAAAGAAATGGAGTTTGTAGCCGTGGAGCTCTTTTCTGTTACACTTGAGGTGCAGAACATCTTTTCCCTGAGAGAGGAGTCTCTCTTGCAGTTCTGGGTGTGGGGCGGCAGCAGGCCCCAGCTCCCTGAAATTCTCTGGGAATCTCTTATGCAGATGAACAGTTTTGAATTATTAAAAATCTCAAACTAGGCTATTAATTCTATTATCTAGCCATTGTGATAAACAGCCACCGAAAACATCCAGTCTATGTTGTTTTCTGAGGTTATTATTTAAAAAAAAAATGCTAACCACAGCTCACAACTTGGCTTTCGAACAAATCTGTTTTCTCTTGCCTCTAAACTTTACCTGTGGTCTTAGCTGCAGCTGGAATCAGAACCCAACGGCATGAGGTGGGAAAAGGATTGTTTATTGGACAGGGCAGGTGAATGATGGGAATGCATACCTCAGTCTTCAAATGACACGTGAGGGACCAAAGCACGGCTTTGGGGCCATAGGTGTCAGTGACAGAAAGCTTTTGGTAGCTGCCTATGGGGGCAAATCCTGTACAAGGTTTGAGCAGGTTGTGGAAGTGCCTGAGGTTCAGAAGCTCCCACCCCTCGCCTAGTGGGAGCAGTGAGAGGCCTCAGCACCGTGGCAGCCCCTGCACTGTTGTAAGTCACTGCTGTCGTGCCTGCTCTGTCTCTGTATCTTGAAATAGTGCAAAAAAACCCTGATGTTAGATGAGAAAAGCAGTTATTCACAGGGCCTGCATGCACGTGTAGCTCTGGAGAGTAGCTGGAGATGGGCTCCATTCATAATCCCAGGGCTTGGCTCAGCGTGTGGAAGCCATGTGGGGCAGCTGGGAAGCTGAGCACAAGCGTCTGCCAGCCCAGACTGAGCCCGGATTCACTGCGTGACTCATGTTAACTCGGTGCCATGTCCCTGAAGTGTTCCTTGGGTGGCTTTTGTCACTGAGCTGGAGACGGTAGCTTCTTGTTACGCTCTGCCTAGGAAGGTACTTCAGGGAAGTTTTCCGGGAAGCTCTTTTTATTAAGTGCCCTGTAAAATTGGTTAGCATGGAGCTGGTCTTGTGGTGATGAGGTAATTCACCCTCTGCTACTGCTGCATGCTCAGTTTGGGGATGCCTTATTCCTGCTGCTTGCTGAAGGGCTCTGCTAGGTTGGGAATAGCAACCCTGGGAAGGCCCAGGAATGCTGAGTTTGGGCAGTTCGTGCCTCTGAGGTGCAGAGCTGCCGTGCTGCTTCCTGCAGGGGAGCTCTCCTCTGGGAAGCATGGCAGCTGCTGATGGAAAGGGGCCAAGCTTTCCCCAGCAGGAGAAGGCCTGCTTGCTGCTAGAGAACTAAAGGACTGTTTCCTTCGAGGGCTGTGGGGAGTCCAGGACAGTGAGGAAGAGAATGTATGTTATAGGAAAGGGGAACGTGCCTTCTGGTGAAATTGCCTTCCTCTTCCCCACTTGGGGCAGTTTGCGTTACTCCTGCTTAGGACAGTTTTGTACCAGAATAGTTGGGAGGAAAAAAAGTAGAATTGTTCTTGCATTTAAAAATTCCGATCAGAAAAATACCAAGTTTACAGGGAACCCTTTGGAAACATGTATTCCAACACTGCCTGCCACAGGTGTTAGCTTGGGTTGCTGTGAGCCTGGGAACACTTTCCCACTTGCTAATGTTTGGTGAATTTTAATTTCCTCTTTCCAATGCTTGTCTAGATTCTTGATACCTGACTAATCCTGAAGCATCTGTGTCAAGTTTTGTTATGGGGAAGTCAGAGTTTTCCTCCTTCCTCAGCTTCCCCTTCCCCCTCAGCTGGAAGCTGCAGTTGTCGAGTAAGTGTTAATCAGTCTGGTATTAGTTGTGACTCCTTCAATTCGGCTTCCCATCTTGGCTGAAGAAGCTGCAATGCCCAATAAAGCTCAGGACAAACAGAGCTGGTGAAGGATCTCTGAATCATGTGCAGGAGCTGTAGATGGTGATAGAAAGACAGTGGGGAAGGGGACCTCTGGGGGGAAGGAGGAGGCTCTGACATTCCTGTTGGGTTTTCAGTTTGCTCTCAGTGCACTTATTTGACAGGAGAGCTGGGTGCTCTGCAGAAGGGCTGCGGCTGCCTTCCCTGCTGCCACCTGAGCACCAGGCCCTGCATGGCACTGGGGCCACAGCCCCGGGAGGGAGCAGCACTGCCAGGGCAGCGGGAGCAAGGCAGGCAGGGGGCCTCCCTGGTGCCCAGCCCTCCCTGGTGCCCAGCCCTCCCTGGTGCCCACCTGTGGAGCAGGGCAGGGCAGCCAGGCCCTTGTGTGGCCACTGGACAACCCCTCCTCCTCCTCCTCATCCCTGGGTGCAAAGCATGGATGTGCCCACACTCCTCCTGTGCCCTGTGGTGCTCCGCAAGACAGGGACAGGGATGTGCCGTGCCCTGAGCCCTGCGGGGACAGGGATGGAGCTGGGCCCTGAGCACTGCAGGGGCCCCTGAGCCCTGCAGGGGCACCCGGGCGCTGCGGGGACGGGGGTGGGCCGCGGCCGGAGCCCTGCAGGGACACCTGAGCCCTGCAGGGACAGGGAGGGAGATGTGCCCTGAGCACTGCAGGGACACCTGAGCCCTGCAGGGACAGGGATGGAGATGTGCCCTGAGCACTACAGGGACAGGGATGTGCTGTGCACTGAGCCCTGCAGGGATGGAAAGGAGCCCTGGAGGGACAAGGACAGGGCTAGGAATGTGCCCGGTGCCCTGAGCCCTGCAGGGCCCCCTGAGCCCTGCAGGGACTGGGATGGAGATCTGGCCTGAGCCCTGCAGGGACCGGGATGGAGATGTGCCCTGCGCCCTGCAGGGACAGGGATGGAGACGTGCCCTGAGCACTACAGGGACGGGGATGTGCTGTGCACTGAGCCCTGCAGGGCTGGAAATGAGCCCGGGACGGACAAGGCCAGGGATAGGAATGTGCCCAGTGCCCTGAGCCCAGCAGGGACAGGGATGTGCCGGGGCCTGAGCCCTGCAGGGATGGAGATGTGCCCTGGAGGGACAGGGACAGGGATGTGCCCTGAGCCCTGCAGGGACAAGGACAGGGATAGGGATGTGCTGTGCCCTGAGCTCTGCAGGGACAGGGATGTGCCCTGAGCCCTGGAGGGAACAGGGATGTGCCATGCCCTGAGCCTTGGAGGGACAGGGAGGTGCTCTGAGCCCTGCAGGGAACAGGGATGTGCCATGCCCTGAGCGGGGCAAGTTCACCAGAATGTTTAACAGGCAAGAGCTCTGCCACTGCTGTGCTTTGAGCTTTGTGAGAGCAAAGAGCATCTGTGAACAGGAGTGAGACAAAGACATCATTTCCAAAGGGAGATCTGGGCTTTAGATTATATCTTTGCTTAATTTGTTCTCCCAGGCTAAACTCATTTCTGTGGTGATATGTGGTATCTGCTGTCTTTGTGATTTATTCTTGGAATCCAAGGCATGAGCTGGCCAGATAAGAAACACAGTAAGCACTTAGGATGATACCATCAACAATTACTTTTAATTACTGCTTCCAGTGTTCTGATCTAAAATAAAATAAAATAAAAAATTAACACACAACAAAAGGAGCCACATTATGCAGGTTAAAGAAAGATTTCAAGAGGGAGAGTACTTGTTATTGATGCTGTGTCACTGGCCTTGTTAACTACAGAATGTGCTGCAAACTGGAATAAAATTATGTCTTATATGAATCTTCGTATGTGTTCTTTGGCCAGGATTACTCCAGGCATGGCTGTGGGTGTCACACACAGTGCCCCCACTCCGTGTCTGCATTTGGCAGTGGCAGAAATGGAGTCAAAGAGGTGGTGTGGACCTGTCTCACACCACACTGCCTTTGTCTGTCCTGTTGTGTGCATGCAAGCTTTCTGCATTTGTACTGATAAATGCGGTAGCTCACCTGTGTTGGAGGTGCTAAAAGAAAAATGTCTCCCCAGGTACCAAGAGGGTGTTGGTCAGCCTTTCAGCAGAGGATTTAGTCAGGTGTGAAGCCCCACAGAGAGGGAAATCTGGGAGTTTGCTCTCCCTTGCAACTCCCCAGGAGATCTGGCCTCTCTGGAGCAAGGGCCTGGTACAGGGCTCTGGTCCCACCCATGCTGCTGCAGCACAGAGGTCTTGTCCTGTCTTCCCCTTCTCCCTCCCTGGAGAGGGACCCTAAGAGAGCCCTTCCAGCATGCTTTTCCCTCCAGAGAGCACCAGTTTCACATTGGACACCTGAATCTGTGCTGTCCCTTGGTGGCAGAGCAAGTGGAGCCTCTGCCAGCTGGGGGAACGAGGGCTGCCTTCAGCCCCCTCTGTCCCTCCTGCAGCCGCTCCTGTCCAGAGCAGGGTGCTGGGCAAAGCCAAGGGGACACAGGGCATGGAGCCAACAACCCAGTGCCCAGAGCTGCAAACCTTGGGCTTGTTCAGTGCTGCATCCATTTGGGATATCAGCTCAGTATGTTGTCTCCTGTCGTGGCCATCGTGCAGGGGCAGGACATCAGTGTTCTTCGTGCCGCTGCAGCTGCAAGCAGCACAGGTACAGCAGGGCTCCACTGCTTGTGCTTGTTCTGAGCCATCATCTGGCCCGTTCCTGGCACGTTGAGTGTCTGCAGGGCTGTGGCAAACGTGGTATGGAAGTAAAAACGCTGTCCAGAGGCATCGTGTGAATCCAGGCAGCTACACTGGGAGCTCTCAGCAGCAGCCTGACACAGCTTTCCTCACCTCACCAAATGAAATCGTTCCAGCAGGAGATTAGGAAAAGACAGGCTGCTAAGGAGGCATGACTTGGTATTTTTAGCATCCCAGTTCACACCTGGAGTGCCCAGGAGCCAGGACTCGTTATAGTAAGCATTATCTAATTCCGTAGTGAGGAGATTTGCGCTGGATGCCAAGAGAGGAGCGCCGGGAAGGGCAGGAGCACATCGCTGCCTGACCTACCAGAACGTGCTCGGCTGAAACTGAGCTGCCTCTGCAAAACCCCTTTATCCTACTGAAAAGCCGTGGCCACCACGGGAGGGTTGTGCAGGGAGTCAGAAGTGAGAACTGGTGCGCAGCAGGAGGTGTGTGATTCCCTGTTTGCACCAAAGAAGCCGTGTCCTGCGGGAGGAGCTGCTTTGGTCTCCTGTAGTTAGAGGGCTGGTTTGCAATGCAGTCTTGGAGACAGGAACGTGGTTCTGGTTTGAGGCCCTAGCTTTGGTTAGGCCATCAAAGCTCGTCATCCAGACGATGTGGATGTGAGACAAATGAATAAAATGGATATATTCAACAGCATAATAGTACAGGGCCTCAGGAGATCCCAGGAAGCTGCTGCTTCCTGAACATCCTCTTTACCTAGCACAGGACACTTAACACAGGAAAAGGTGTTTTTTTTCTAGGGTGTACATTACTTGAAGAACCTTCTGTAGGGACTACAAAAGAAATGACTCATTTTTATATTTACAGATACTAACCAAAAACAAAGGCTTAGGCAGCCTCCTTTGCCTGATAGTGAGATATTATCAAGGTCTTTTTTTTGTTCTTCTCCTCTATCTGTAATTCAGATTTTCCTCTGCCCCATTTTCAAACAATGGGACAAACAGCAATTCTTAGTTCTGTGAAGAAAGGCTCTAGCCCAGCGTGTGTACAATGGGAAAGAGATCATCAGAAAGGGAATGGGTAGTGGTGGAAATTGTAAGTTTTATGTCACCAAAACCCTGCAGGGTTTCTGTCTCAGGAAAAAGTGAAGAAAGAAAACAGATGCTAAACTGTGCATGGTTCTTTTGAGGCAGGGAGACCATCTTTGAGCCACATCGTGGAAATCCATAAACAATGTGTGTTGGCCCAGCACGCCTGCCAGCACCTGCCAGGGCTGTGCAGGCTTTGGCACAGTTTAATTCAAGGGAGATGTTTTCACAGCAGACAGGAGCAATAAAAATGATTTCAGCATGTTTTTTGCAGTGTGTTCCATTACAATTAACTCACGCACGCACATGAAAAGGAAGGCCCTGCACTGTTTTGGGCTTGATGCTGACCTTTGGATGATTCAGAAGGGTTTGTTAGCAATGCAATTTGTATCTGCTTTTAAATGTTTTCTTTAACCTTATTTGTAAAACGAATTTAGATTAATTTGCCTTCAAGCTCTAACGGATTCCATAAGTTGCTGTATCTTTTGGGGGAAGGGCATGGCAAGGGTCATCAGCAGGCAGAGAGCCTGGGACCTGCATGGTTCCTTTTCCTTTCCTTCTTCAAGGAGCCAGGATGCAGCATTTATCCTCAATAAATCTGCATGTCAGGATAGCTACAGCTGAACTTGTTGGGATAGGTTATCCTGAGCGATCTGTAGGGTATTTTCCTCATTTGTCCAAAGAAACAATGATGAAAGAGAACGCAAAAGAGGAGGAAAAATTCCAAAATTAAGTCGTGAGAGAAGCGGTGGAATCAGGAGCCATCCTGCAGAGAGGGAAAAGGAGAGGAAATATCCCAAGGGAATGTGCTGGTGGGAGTGCACAGAGGAAGGGTGGTCCTGCAGCAGCAGCAAGAGGAGAGTGGGGAAAGCATAAGTGACGCAGAAATGTGTTAATGTAGCATTAAATAAAATTTTCTGATGAAAATGGTTTCTACTTGGGTGTCTGAGAAATGATAGTGTAAAAAAGATGCAACAGCAACCCCTCTTAAACGTGTGAACAACCAAACAGAAACATCCTGGGCCGTTTCCATTCCTGGGCTGTACAGTCAAAATCAGGACATCACAAGATGCAAAAATGGTGTTAACCAGGTTTGCTTCATCCTCTGCAGTGAGTGTAGACTTCACAACTCCCGGTGAGGTGAAGTGGGGAGGCAGGCAGTCTGACAATTTTCATCTACAGCCAAACTGGACCCAGGAACTACAAACTTTGTAGATGTGTGAGCCCTAGGTCAGAGTCTTGTTCCAACCTGAGAGTTCAACCCCAGGCCTCGCACTTTTCCAGTCTTTGAAACCTAAGAAAGTAGGAGAAGGGTATATGGACAATTTCCAGGTGCTGTTCCGGCGGCACCCGGGCTGCTCGGGGTAAACGGGACTGCGTGGCTTGGCTGAGGAGTGCTGGGTGCCACAGCTGGGAGAGGTTTGAGGGGTGGGTTAGCCACAAGTTAGAGATCCTTAAACCACTTTTAAGCCTTAGAGTATTTCGAGCTCCTTAAGCCACTTAAAGGCTTTAGATGGGTTTAAAATGCTTAAAACACTGTAGGGCCTTAGATGAGTTTAAGCTGTTTAAGCTGATTTAGAGCTTTGGAATGACTTAAGTTCTCTGTCTTTAAGGAGGTTTTGAGGTCCTTTGAGCTCTTAATTGCAAAGGCCTTTCTGGACTTTTGGAGTGAGGATGTGGCACATACCTGTGACCTGTGGTCAGGGACTCCTTCTCCCAGGCAGTACCTGCACAGCCAGGTTTCCCTGGCTACACTTTCATCCTCCTTTCTGGAGGAAAAGAAAAGGACGCCGGGAGTTAGGCATCCATGTGCAGGGATGAATGGCTGCTCCAGGTGTGTGTTCCTGGCAAGGGTTGCCGGTGTGGGATGGAGGGTGTGGGATCTGTCATATCGAAGCCGTGTGGGAGTGCTGAGGAGTCCCAGCCAGCAGAGAAACAGCCCTACCCCAGGGACATCCTAATGTCCCTGTAATTGCTGCGTTGGCAACTGCTAATTTTCCACCTGAATGACAATGTTGCTGTTCCTCCAGGGATGTACCTGTGCCTGCCAGGTTAACATTTTCAGGGCTCACTGTTTTTAAGAAGTATCTGTGGGTAATGTGAATAATCACCATTTCTTTCCTTCTGTGCTTTTCACTACCCTCATATCCTGATGCTCTGTGAGATAAATGTTACCACCCTAAAGCCCAGGTCTGTCGGGCCAGCCAGTGACACCCTTACCTGTGACTTGGCTAACTGCTCGGGAACAGAGGCAAGTATGGCCTGGCTCTCTGCCTTGTGTGCCCTCCCAGGTGCATTCAAGCTCCTTGGTGGGCTGGATCCAGACAGGATGTGTTTAAATGTCCTTGAAGGACATACATTTGCTTAATCTTTTTAAAAAATCAGCTCTGTGTCCGGCTGTGGGCTTCCTGTGGCGCAGCTTAATTATGCACCACAGGGAAAAGGTTCTGCTTTTGTCCAAGCTTCTTGCCTGGTGTTTTCACTGGGCACCCAGCAGCCTGGATTAGAAATAACCTTTTTGTAAGCCTTCAGCTCATGGCCACTCTCCATCCACCTGTCTCTGCTGCAGCTTCAAGGTCTGCTTAGCTTGTGCTGGCCTAGAAACTCTTCCCACGTTTGATTCACGCTGCTCTTTGTGCCTTGCCTGGTTCTCCTCTCTCTTTCTGAGTCATTCCTGATCTTTGGGCTTTCTGACCCTGATAGAGAGGGCTGATGTTTTCTTAAATGGGTCTGCAGAGACCTTCCTGAGGAGCAGCTCGTTTAGTCAGCCACTTGTGTTAGACACTGTTTGTGTTACATTTGTCAGCATAGAATTTCTGTTGCCATTTTGTCACCCTGTCACTCAGCCTTGTATCTGCTTGTTCAGAAAGAGTGAAGATACATTCCACTTACACCAGGGAATAAATGTGTTATATACAGAAGTTTCAACAAATGTCCTCTGGAAAATCGTCTGACAGGTTAAAATGGAAGCTGCTTTACAGCTTTACTTTCTGTTCGTGTTAGCAGCCACTGCAGTGTGCAGCTGTAAAATGTGATGCAAAGACAACCTGTTGCAGAGTTACTGAGGGGTTTGAGAAGGGCTTTGCTCCTGGTTTTTCCTTATGCCAAAACTTAGGCATCTTAGTTGCCCAAATTAGCAGACTCCCTTGACAGACAGGTCATGGGACAGTGGTGGTTGGAGTCCTGAGGGCACTGACAGGGTCGAGGTGATTTGGGTGTCCTCCTCAGCTACAGGTGGCTATCCCCACTCCTTCCTAAGAACTTCCCTGAATTATTTCAGCCAAAAGTAAAATGGTTGAAAGCAATATTCAAGCTGTTTTCTTTTGCACTGTAATAACCAACTGCCACATGTCAGGCAAGGAGCTGGGAGGTTCTTGCATCGCTCTGGGGTTTGGAGGGTCACATTTAATGGCACCCAGGGGACGTGCACCTGGCAGGCTTTCTCACACCAAACTCTTCACACGCAGCTTCACTCAAACACGAAGCACAGCTCTGCCTCCTCCACTTCCCACAAGGGCTGCCTCCCTCCTCCTGCAGCACTGGATCAAGGGAGATTTCAAAGCCTCTCCTTGCCTGCTGCGGGGGGGACCCTCCTCCTCTTCCCATCTGTTTAAATCACTTCTGAGGGGGAATCAGGACTCAGATGATATAAATAAATGGGAATAATGTAATTAATGCCAGTTAGAATGGTTTTGTGGAAAACAGTTCTTACCAAATAAATATGATGACAAATTTTGAATGTTTGGTAAATGGAGGCAGATGTACTAGATGTCACATGAGGAGTTTAACTACAGGCACTGATTAAAAAAGCAGCACTGTGGAATATCAGTGTAGCACACTTAGCTGGATTAAGATCTTTGTTGACTGACATTTTAGATTTGTTAAGGAGAATCACTGTCAAATTAAAATATTTTGAATGGAGATCTGCAGTGCTTGGCGAATGCCTGAGAGTCCTCCACTCTCCTTCATCAGTCTCAAAAATCTGTGCTGAAAAATATGCAGCTTACAGTGCAGGCAAAAGGGCAACAAATGCCAAGGGCACGGCTTGACTGGGGCACGGCGTGTGGGCCTGTGAATGAAGCAAGGAACACGAGCGCTGCCCACGTGGGGACACGTGCCCGCTGGCACACTGGCAGGGAGGGCTTGTGCTAGCCTGGAATGTGGGGGCAGAGGAGCAGCAAGAAGCACTGGAGTGTTTGCTGTGGCTGCAGAGCCGTGGCAGGGGTTCTGGCACCCTGCAGCCAGGCAGCCCAAATTCCTGCCTGGCAGGGGAGGGAGACAGGAGCCCCAGGGCCTTGGTTAGCTCGTCCTGCCAGGAGAGATGCTGAGGATGAGCCCTTCCCTGGGGTGCCCGACTCTCCCCACGAGGGGAGATGCTCTGAAAAGCCAATCCACAGAACTCGTTCAGACTCTGTGCCTGCTGCTCAGGTGACAGAAGCTCTGCGAGATAAATTTAATCTCTGTTGTCCATCACTAGACAGTGAAGCTAAAAGTTTTGAGAGGAGGCAAGAGCAAGCTGTCAGGACAATTTCAAAACAATCATATGGGTTCAATTCAAGGCAGAGGTCAGTTGGCTTCTGCCCATGTTCAGAGAAATAAGTATTTGTGTGAATGAAGCACAACTTTGGGGCGAGTGTGTAAGTAATTTTTTTCACTCCTCTGCTGCACCTTGCATGAGAGAGGCAGAGGAGAAGCTCTGGAAGCAAAGTGACTGTGAAGGAACTGGAGCAGTGGAAAGGCTTTGCCTCTGGGGTCAGGACTTGCTGCAGGGCTTAAACGTTTGGTGTGCTGGACCAGCTCAGCTTCAGTCTGTAGCACAGAAGTTTGGGGGGTCAGGCAATGAGCACAGGCTTCATGGCAACCATTTTAGCTCACCAGGAAGGGCTGGGTTCGGGTGCTCTTTGTGGAACATGTCTGTTTTAGGGTCACAGAGCTGAAAAATAAATTCCATTCTGTCGGCACCTTCTCCCTGACCTTCCCTTTTCCCAGTTCTTTTGATGCTCCTGGGTTTATTTTTTAGCTCTGCATGATCCAGTGCACTTGGCATTGTCAAGAGAAAGCTATTCAAATTTTATTCAAATAGAAACGAGTAGCTCAAAGATAAATATTTCCTAAAGGCATCTTCATCCTTCCTTCTGTAAATTGCTGAGATCTTTTATCTCTTTTAATATTGCCTGGAGGTCCTGTCAGAACAAGACCAGGACATACAAGGTAATTATGTCAAGGTGTCCAGCCTGAGACAGACAGGGACCAAGCAGCTGTAATGCAAACAAGCCCATGGAATGGGCCTCGACATGCCGGATCTGTCTGCCCACACGTAATGGAGTTAATTTGGGGCAGCTCCGTGCAGCAGCCCTGGCTGCGCCTCCTCCTTGGCAGCCTCTGCACAGACCCTGCTCGGAGGAGCGAGACATCGATCCTCCCCCTCCGTCTGTGCCACGAGGGAGGAGCTGCCCCAGCGCCTTCCCAGCGCCTTCCCAGCGCCTTCCCAGCGCCTTCCCAGCGCCTTCCCAGCGCCTTCCCAGTGCCTTCCCCTGTGCCTTCCCAGCGCCTTCCCAGTGCCTTCCCTGTGCTTTCCCCAGTGCCTTCCCAGCACCTTCCCAGCGCCTTCCCAGTGCCTTCCCAGTGCCTTCCCCTGTGCCTTCCCAGCGCCTTCCCAGTGCCTTCCCCGGCACCTTCCCAGCATTTTCCCCAGCCTTTTCCCAAGCACCTTCCCAGCATTTTCCCCAGCATTTTCCCCAGCACATTCTCAGCATTTTCCCCAGCACCTTCCCCAGCACATTCCCAGCATTTTCCCCAGCGCATTCCCAGCATTTTCCCCAGCACCTTCCCCAGCACCTTCCCCACCACATCCCCAGCATGTTCCCCAGCACCTTCCCAGCATTTTCCCCAGCACCTTCCCCAGCGGGGAGAGCTGGAACAGGAGCCCGGGGCTGTCCTGGGGACACAGAAAGGCCAGGGCAGTAGCAGAGCTGCCCTCGATTTTCAGTTTCAAAGCATCTGTGTGAGTGCTGCCTTTGGGTTGTAAATGCTGCTGTCTGCAAAGTTAAATGTTTTTATAAACAAAGATAAAAAGTTGATTTCTGATTGTTTTCCCCACTGCCAGCTGCAGGAGCTAGAGCAGCTGTGGGGTGGCTGGTTTGCATTCTCTGTCTTCTAACTTTTCTCTGCTATACACTTGGTTGGGCCTCTTCAAGAACATATACTGAGTCGTCCTTGACATTACAAAGCCAGCACATAAATGTTGTTTCATATGGAAATTAGTAGTCATTTTTCAAACCTTGCTTTAATTGCAAAGATCAGACGTGGTGAGCTGAGGGTTTTGAGCCGAGGAGGTGCCGTGTTTGGCAGTGGTGAGCATTCCCTCCATCCATGCTCCTCTGGAAGCCAGGCAGCTCCCTCAGCAGAGCCGGCTGATTGTGCCACCTCGAGCACATTTTGCCAAAACCCCCTTAATCTGCTGGTGTGTTTTATCCTTCCTGGGCTAGGGAGAGCCCTGACCTTCTCTCCCCGTCGCTTTGCCCCTGGGGGAGGATGGGGCAGCGCTCTGACCCCAGCTGGGGCAGCTCTCCTTGCTGCAGTGACATGTGGCACCCTCGGTGCTCCTGTGCCACGGGAATGCCAGTTCTGGCTCAGAGCTACCGGATAGTGCCTGCTCTGGGAAAGGGGCTGTTGGACTGGGTGTGTTGGGTATTTTTGTATCAGCCTAGGATACGATGGAAAATAGCCTGAACTGGGGGCAAAGAGAGGCAGAGCCCTGCCCACGGTGATCACTGCTCAGCACCCAGGTCTGCCCCTGCCCACCCCGGGCTACCAGCACAGGACAAAGCAGGGCAGGGAGGGGGCCAGGCAGAGCCTGTCAGCCTGAACATGTGAAGGTGTGTCGAGTGCTGCTGTATTAAATTAATTGAGATAATCCCAAGGACAGATGAAATATTTTTTTTGCTCTCTGTTTCATGCTTTATTCCATATAGGTCATTCCTCCCTAGAAACACGGTGTTTGTTGTCAGTTAAACAAATCCTGGCCTGTTGTTCAGGTGGATTTTTTTATTCCTTTGCATGAGAACTGGCAGTGTCTTGCCTGCCTGTTTGGCCAGTTGTGCCTTCCTGTATTTCGCAGATCATATCCACAGTATGGCTCTTGTTGAACAGAGAAAAAATTAAGGTATTAATATTAATGGATAGATTAAAATACCAGCTGAGGATTCTCTTCTCAGCCCCGTGGCTTTCAGTGACTGAGTAGAACCATGTGGCTCTGTGAGCTGAGTGTTTCAGCCCTATGTGCTGTTAATGCCAGGTCAGGCTTGGTCTCTTGTCTTCTCATCAAGTTACCAAGAAGTGACAGCGTGGTACTGTGTGGTATTAATGCCTTCACATCATCGCTGCTCTGTTTGTGTGATCATCCCAGTGCCACAGGAAGTCCACTTAGTCTGTCTCTGGTAACGGCCCCGGCGTGCGCCAGCCTCCACATCATGCTCAGAGCACTGATCCAGGCTGGCATATTTAAGCAAGGAGCGAAGGTATTTTGTCTGAGAAAGAGCCACGTTCTGCATGTGCTGGTCCCAGTTTGGATGTAGAAAAGCCTGCTGGATGCCGCTCTTCAGAGGTTTACCAGCTTATGCCCACTTCCTGAGCAACAGCCCTCCCCTGCCGCAGGGATGTGGAACTCAGCGGGGCATGGCAGCAGCTGCTGTGAGCTGGTGTGGGGCTCACCTGAGTGCAGGTGAGTGCCCAGCCCTGCGGCTGAGATCAGAGTATTTATTCAGCTCCCCTCTGCAGGGGCAGCCAGGTGCTCTGCTCCAGCCACCGCCTCACCCTGTTCCCGCTGTCCCTCCCCGCAGCAGGAGGAGCTGGGCTCGGCCTGGGCTCTGCACAGGCCCCAGTCCCTGAAGCCCTAAAGCAAATGGATGGGTTGTGCACAGGCAGATTGCCCACAGCAGCAGCAGAGCTCTTTGTGAGAGGGGCTACAGCCGCCATCACCCACGGCCCAGCTGCTGTTCTGGAGCTGAAGTCAGATAGCCAAGTTTGGAAAAATACACTTTTACATCCACTCTCTTCCCTACTCTAGTTGTCACTGCTTTATGTTAAAAAGCTAAAAGCTCTAAACTACTGCTGGTGCACTCAATCCCCTCATCCCCTCATGGAAAAAGATATTCAGAGAATCATAGAATATCCTGAGTTGGAAGGGACACACAAGGATCATCAAAGTCCAACTCCTGGCCCTGCACAGACTCCAGGAATCCCACCCTGTGTCGGAGAGCGTTGTCCAAACATTCCTGGAGCTCTGGCAGCCCTGGGGCCGTGATCCTGGGGAGCCTGGGCAGTGCCTGACTGCCCTCTGGGGGAAGAACCTTTCCCTCATACCCAACCTAAAGCTGCCCTGCCGCAGCTTCGGGCCATCCCTGTGGGCCCTGGCACCGGGCACCAGAGAGCAGAGAGCAGAGAGCAGTGCCGGCTCCTCTGCTGCCCCTCAGGAGAGGGGGAGTACTCAACCCTGTCACCACCATCATCAAAACACCCCCTCACATACAGGGTTCCCCCACTGCCTCCCCTTCCATGCCTGTTCCTTCTGAAGGATTTATGGCCACTCCAGTTGTGAGAGTCATCCCACCATGTTTCTGTGGTGGCAGCTGTATCCTGGTTTTCCTTCCACACCATAGCCTTCGGCTCCTCCCGTTTGTTTCCCATCCTGTGTGCACAGTGTAGATGCACTTCAGGTGGGCTCATCCCACCACCTTTTTGGTGGGGAGAGGCTCTAATTTCTACATGACCGTTCTGAGGCACTTCAGTTGTTTTTAACACATCAATAACCCTTTTGTTTTTGCTGCCACATGGATCTCCATCCCCTATTTTCACAGAGATATACATAGCATCACTCCACTGCATCCCACCTTGCTCTGGCCACACTCTGGCTGTGTAGATAAGTGGGAACCTCTCACCCTCTCCCTTCCCCATCCTCCCGTTATTTTGGCAGAATGGAAACACTGCATTAAGCTGTTTCTGGTTCAGTGAAGGGGCATTTGCTATCCAAAGGCAGACTGCATTTCAATTTTCTTTCAAATGCCTCGTTAACCCTCTTCTGATTTACTCAGCTGACGATTACCCTGACGTGGTTCCCAACGTGCCTCTCTCTCCTTTGTGCAGAGGCAGAAGCAGTGGATAACTCCGGGTGACCGAGCAGCCCAAGGGGTGGGGATGGCCGTGCCCTGTGTGCTGTGCTGGCACTGCTGCACTGCTGTGAGACCTACCAGGGACAGTGCTTTCCCACAGCTTTTCTCTTTCTCCCGTGAGCCTCACAGACTGTCTTCCCGTTGTCTTCCCATGATTCATCATTGCACCATTTTCCTAGAGAAAAATAGGCCTTCACTGCCACTCCACAACGGCCAAGTCCTTTTTAGCAGAACTCCAGTACACACTCCACCTTCTCGGGGAAATCTTTGGTGTTCAGACAGTCCCAGGTACACCCAGGCCCTGGGAACTCTGAGCATACTCTGTAGCTGTTGAGATCCAGGGAAGACTGACCTGATAAGCCAGTGGCATCAGGCACTGCTGCTGCAGTGGCCAGCAGGACCAGCCCACAGATAGCCCACGGCAACAGCACCCAAGGGCTACCTGGCTACCCCACAGCTGAGCTGTGAACGGTTGAGAATGGCATAAGGCACAGATCACTGTACTCAGGAGCCCCCTTGCAGCTTCCAGCCACACGGGCTTTGCTTTTGGTTTGGGTTTTTTTAGTTGTTGGGGGTCCTGTTTTTCCTAGAGTAGAGCCTCTATGGGGCATGTAGTAAATAACTGTTGTTCCTCAGTATAATTACTTAAAACTCTCCAGGAGTCTTGTTTTAAGCATTTTAAGTGCTACATCTAACCACCTTAAAGGCTTCAGGCTCCACCCATCCCAGAGCAGCTCTGAGGCCTCCGAATGCTTTCTGCTCTGAAGTATGTCTCTAAATACTGATGCTCGAGGTTTTATTTCAAGGCTTTCCAAAGCAGAGCTGCACTGGCAGCAGCAGAGCATCCCCCACAAACCAAATATCACTGAGCTTTGTTTACTGGCTGAGGCAGAGTCAGCAATATGAAATACCAGAATTTATGTTTTTATGGTAGTAAATGTAGTGTGTCCAAGTGATTCTGAATAAATGCTGTTGAGAGCAGGGTCCGGCGAAGCAACTGCCAGCCTTGCACCAACTCCTCATTGTTCACGGGGAGTGCAGAGTTAGCAGCACGTGTCTGGCTCTGCCGCGTCGGTGCCAGAGCTGCAGCCACGCTGGCACGCTGGCACGCTGGCATGCTGGCACGCTGGCACAGAGTCGTGGAGGGACTGACGGTCTGACTGCTCTGCCCACAGCTCATCAGCGATGGCAGCGTGGTGTACGCAGAAGCCCTCTGGGACCACGTCACCATGGATGACCAAGAGCTGGGATTCAAGGCCGGCGATGTCATCGAAGTAATGGATGCCACCAACAAGGAGTGGTGGTGGGGGAGGATTCTGGACAGTGAAGGCTGGTTTCCAGCCAGCTTTGTTCGGGTAAGATCTTGATCTTTCTTTGTGTCCTCTCCGTTAGCACCAGGTGTTTGTTCTTTTTCTCCAGGTTTCACGTTCTGTGGTGACTCCTCAGCACTTTCACTGCTAGAGGTGGTTGGTTCAGCATGTCTTGTTGCTATTCCTCTACAAGTGGCTACAGTACAGCTTGCCCTCCTGGCTGAGCAGCCACCAGTGTGGAGAACTCCCTCCCCATGAGTAAATTCAGGGCAAAGGGTCCAGCTCCAGACTGGAGCAGAGCTGAGCTGAGCTGTGCCAGCTGGGGAGCTGCCCTGTTTGGTGGTTTGCAGCCTGGCACCTGCTTACCCATCTGTACATTGGCTGATTTGTGCCCAAGCACATGGCATCTGCTTCCAGGAGCAAGCAACACTCTCCTGGAGGAATCCCTGATGCAGCTGGCAGAGGTCTTCGCTCCAGTGTCCACTTAGACAACACAGATGAGCATGGCACCAAAGGCACCTCTCTCCACTGGTGCTGGGGCCAGTGCGGTGCCACGGCCAAAGCATCCACCCACCTGACTCACATGCACCTTGTCTTAGCCCACCAGGCTGCTGGGCTGCCACACAGCACTGCAGAACGGAGGAGAAAAACACAGAAAATGTCTCGCGGTCGCCTGGGGCAATCGGAGACACTCAGTGCTTGTGGGCCAAGGCTGTCCCTTGGTGCCAGCTACAAAGCCCACACAGAGGAGCTGTGCAGACCAGCCCGGACAGTCCCGACTGCACACTGCAGAGGCCAAATTTCCAGCAGAGCTTTCTGAAACACATCTGAACTCTCAGGGCAAGTGAGGGGAAAGCAGGAGTGTGGGAGGGGGGTAACTGCTGTGCCCGCTGTCCTGCTGTGAGGAGAAAGGCTTTTTTCCTTTCTCCTGCCTGTGACTGTCACCGCCTCGGGACAGGCTCCTCAGTGCTGCAAAGGCAATTAGGTGCCTAAGGGCAGAATTTCTCAGCCCTTTAGCTCTTTATCCAGGTCACCTCAGATCGCAAGTGACCCAAAACCAGGTGAAGCATGAAAGGAGGTGACACGAGGTCATCTGGTGTCTGCAGCAAAAGTCCTTGGAGAAGTGGGGCAGTTTTGAAATGCTTTGTTACAGGTTGCAGGAGATGGTCTCAGCTGGATAATTATTACAAACAGTGGAATGTTTTGCAAGTAAGATTACCAAGACCTCAGCACTGCTTTTTTTTTTTTGCAATGAAAACACAGACGTTTTTTCTTTCATGTACTGATAAGTTGAATTGTTGTCCTGGCCGGCAGAAACCTGTCATAATATCTTAGAGTAAAGCAGGCCAGTAGTAGCCATTAGGGATGCAGAGTAAGAAACTCTTTTAACAGAGGAATTACAACACTTATTCAAGCATCCAGGCGAAGATTTCCTGCTAACTACCAGTGGCCCTCAGGCTCACTGCAGGGAGGGAGGCTTGGGTCAGTCTGCAGGACTCTGTCACTCCACATGAGTTTCAGGCCGAGGTCTGAGTTTAAGAGTTGCCGATGTCGTGCTCACAGTGAAGGAGAGCCAGGAGTGCACATCTTGAGGGCTTCAGCAGTGAGTAAATGTAATTGTGCCTGTGTTGACAAGGGAGGGGTATGCACTGGGTTTTATATGTAGGTGTATTTGTATCAAGAGGTAAGTCATAGAAGAAACTACATTAAAAGTTTAAAGCAGTTCTGTGTCATTGTACTAAAAATTCCTATAATGATGTGTGTTTTCCTACCTTTCACTCCTTCTCTGGGCTGGGACTGATCCTTTAAGTCACGTACAGAGTATTCCCACGGGCACTCGGAGAGCTCCAACAGAGCAAGCTGTAGAGAAAAGCAAGCTGTAGAGGAAAGCAAGCTGGACAGGAAAGCAAGCTGTACAGGAAAGTAAGCCGGACAGGAAAACAAGCTGTAGAGAAAAACAAGCTGTACAGGAAAACAAGCTGTACAGGAAAGCAAGCTGTAGAGAAAAGCAAGCTGTAGAGAAAAGCAAGCTGGACAGAAAAGCAAGCTGTACAGGAAAGCAAGCTGTAGAGGAAAGCAAGCTGTAGAGGAAAGCACGCTCCTAAGCGAGGTGCCGCTGCCCGCGGCAGCTTCCCCTCGGGCCGGGCGCGGCGGTGGCGAGCAGGGCGCAGCACGGGCTGGCTCCGGCGGCACTTTCCCTCTGCCCGTGCTGTGCTGCCATCTGATGGGGGCCGGGAATCCCACACCGCCCCTTCCTTCCCACGTTAGTGCCCACAGGCAGCTGGATCTGCTCTTATTTCAGCAATGAAGTCTTTTAAAATAATCCTCAGGAAGGGGCCATCTGTTACTGACAGCATGAGAACAATAAAGCTAGATAAAACCCCAACCATTTACTGGTTCTCCCCTCCCTCCCGAAGTGCTCCTTCAAATTTTTAAGAAAATTTCACTCGATAAACCATTTTTTGTCCTGATTTTATATGTACTCTTCCTGAAGGACTCCGTATTATTCCCGTGACTTCTGTCCACAAGAAATGCCTACTTAAAAACCACCAATGTCACAGTGGGAGCAGCTGCCATGGGGCTTCAAAGTACCCTCCCCAAAGTGACTGTCTGGCCTCAGCTTCCCCGGGGGCAAAATGTGTTTCCAGGCAATATCCACACCCTCTTCACACCTTGTCCGAGCTAAGTCCTTGTCTGCCATTCAGTCCACTGTCCCAAACTTCCTTGGCAGAGCTGTTTAGCGGTACAAACAGTGAACATCTTGTGTGCCTGCACAGCTGCGAGTAAACCAGGATGAGCCCATGGAAGATTATCCCCTGAAGGTAGAGGGGGGCAAAGAGGACGACTCCCGACGCTTTGGGATGGGCCAGACCACCAAAGACCAAATGAGGACCAACGTCATCAATGAGATCATAAGCACAGAGAGAGACTACATCAAGCACCTGAAGGACATTTGTGAGGTAAGGAATAAAGGGGGAAGGGATGTCTGAAGGATAATGGAGTATGTCCCATTCTTGCCCAGAAAGGGACCCTAAGCAGGTAACTTTTCTGAAAACGAGACTGTATTTTCATCAGTTCTGCTGAATGGCATTATATGCTCAGAAAACAGAAGACAATTCATTACAGTGAAATCCCAAATGCCTCTGCATTTGGAGCACTCACTTGTGCTCTGATTAAATGGAATTAATTGAATTTCCCGTGCCAGAGAAAAGTAAATGTCTAGCACTGCTGTCCTCTCTAATATATGTTCTGAGGTAATATAATCAGCAACTCCAGCCTTCAGGCAAGTCATGCTCAGATCCAAACAACTGAGGGATGCTCAGCCAGCTGGGTCCTTTACTGTCAAATATGCTGAATATTGTGACACCTCTCCTAAAAGAGATCCATCGTATACACTGGGGGAGTGAAGGTAGTTGGAAGTTTTGCAGGAACAGAATTCTCCACTGCAGTGGTACAGAAGTGTAGTGGCTCCCAGCAGAGAGAGGCAGCTGGGACAAGGAGCACACGCTTACAAACGAGCCTCTCCTGCTGCAGTGTGCCCCCACCCCTCGGTGCTCTCCTGTGCCTGGAGTCACTCAGGCAGCTCCTCACACAGGCACCCAAACCAGATCCACAGCTGGGCTTAACTGCTCTGGATCTACCGGTGCTGGGGTCAGAGCACCCCATTGCCTGCAGACACATAAAGGGCTTTTCAGCAAGAGAGAGAGCAGCTGTGACTCCTTCAGGTGTGGGCTCCAGCACTGCCCAGGGCTGCCACGAGGCTGTGGCAGCTTCTGTTTCTGTCGTGCCTAGGGTAACATTAGAGGAAATAATAGTTAAAGATGGGTGTATCTCTGCAGCAAGGGAATACAGGAAGCTGGTGTACACCTGGCTGCAGTCCTTGAGGCTTCCTGCTGCCACAGAGCAGATGCCCAGGAAGCTTTCCGATTTGGTTTTCTCCTAGGGCTACATTAAGCAGTGCCGCAAGAGAGCGGACATGTTTACGGAAGAACAGCTGAAGACAATCTTTGGGAATATTGAGGACATCTACAGGTGCCAGAAGAAATTTGTTAAAGCACTAGAGAAGAAATTTAACAAAGACCACCCACATTTGAGTGAGGTTGGCTCATGCTTCTTGGAATATGTAAGTAAATTTGACTTCATGGGAAAGGGGTAGCTGAGCATGGATTAAGCCAGAGGATTTAGAAATGGATCTGACAGAACTGAAGCTTTCTTTAAAAAGACCCATCCAACCAAACTAAATGCCACCACCCCCCACCCTGGCCCTGTTCAACCACTCCTCACTTCCCAAAGAAATATCCTGTAGCTCTTGTGGCTGTGGAAAGAGCATTTTCAAAGCACCTTATCTTCTGAACACTATAATCCCTGCCAGACCTTGGTACTTCAGGCAAAATGTAGGAAGATTCCAAAATCTTGAGCGGGACCTGAGTTTGCAGTGATGGTATTTTCAGGTCAGTGCAGATTCAGCTGTGGCTGGTCTGGGCACTAAAAGCATTCAGCTGCACTCAGACCAAGATGGGTGGGAATGTCTGGGTTTCTCCAATGAGCTGCAGGTGCTGAACCTCTAACACACCCTGCCTGCCCCCAGCTTTAGGTCTCCTTGAGGCTGGGGAGGATACAAATCACCAAATCACCAAACAGCTCCCTGTGCAGGGCACACGCACAGGAGCCTGTGCCGGGGAACGCGGGCAGTAAATCCCTCCCTGTCCCTTGCAGCAAACGGAGTTTCAGATCTACTCCGAGTACTGCAACAACCACCCCAACGCCTGCATGGAGCTGTCGCGCCTCACCAAGGTCAACAAGTACGTTTACTTCTTCGAGGCCTGCCGGCTGCTGCAGAAGATGATCGACATCTCCCTGGATGGCTTCCTGCTGACCCCCGTGCAGAAAATCTGCAAATACCCCCTGCAACTGGCCGAGCTGCTCAAGTACACCAACCCCCAGCACAGGTGGGCCAGCGCGAGGGGCAGGGAAGGAGCCAGGCTGCTCTCGTGGGAATGGGTTCGTGCTCAATCTTGCGTGGAGGGTAGTGGCTAACTGCAGCCAATACCACAGTTCTTATGGGTTACTACGTAGAAACCAGGAAAAAAAGTATTTTTATGTCAAATGCATAATTTTCCACTACAGTAGTGATGCCTTAGGATTTTAGCTTTTATATCTTCATATATCTGTAATCCTGCAATTCTTTAGTGTATAACTCTGAGCTCCATACAGAGTGTTAGCACCTGCTTTTACCATTTTGGTCTGACACAACAATTCCTCTCCAGGCCTGAGAATCAAGGACACCTCACTGTCTCAGGCCCTGAGAAATCGAAACAAAAGTGAGTTGGGGAGGAGTAAACTGGGAGAATGGGACTGCACTGCCTGAAGCTGTAATTGGACAATTAACCTCTGATATGCAAACGGACAGAACTTCTATCGGTCCCAAAAAGTGTGGCTGTCGTGCATCTTGGGTGTAGTCTCTGTGAGACTCCTGCACTGCCCAAGGTGTGCCCTGTGAAGGCCTTTCCATAAATCCCTGCCCTTTATCCTTTCACTCTGTCCAGTCTCTGCTCCAGGTCAGCCTCTCCAAGGCATCAGTGGCACTGAGCTTTCCTGTCACAGATTGAGAGTTATAAGGTCCACTTTATAATGGCCCTCTTCTATTTTATTTGGCTCCTGTATCTGTGATACCAGCACATACATACTTTGGAGCTACATGTTTCTGGTGTTGGTGTTGAGATCTCTGTCTCCAAAAGCACTGGTTGACTATATCCCAAAATGTCCATGTAGCTACACTTCACCAGTGGGAAGTTGCTCCCTGCAGCACTCAAGCCATGCACACTTGGTGCCCCATCAGTGCTGGCTCCAAAGCCTCCAAATCCATCACTCAGTTTCAGGGTGAAGGCACTGCCTTTGGCTCAAATAACTGTCACTTGATTAAGTATCTGAAAACATGAAAAATCTGTATGAAAGTGTTGATATTGGTCCATTGTGGTTTGACTTAATTTCACCTTCCTAATTGCAGCCTTGGTACTTCCCAGAATGGTTTTAAGCATGTCTTGTTAAATCTCTGAGCATGTTGTCTGAAGCTGACCTCGGAGCAGAAAGCTCCTTAATGAAGTGCACAGATGTTTTGAGAGCTGCCTTAGAGCCAAGTTGTGCAGCTCAGCTCCTTCCCAGCCGCTCTGAACTCGGCACAAGTAGCTGGTGGCCGCAGATGGTGTGGGGGGGAGGGCAGATCAGCCATCAGCTCCTGTTTAAAACAAGCCAGTTACTGTTGAACTGCTTCACCTCTGCACCGCAGATCAGTCCCTGCATGGAAACAGCAGCATTGTGAATATGTTGTATTACGCTGCAGAAAGAAAATGAGACTTGGAAGGCCCTGGAGGTTCTTCCAGCAATTTGTATTTACACCTCTGTAGCTAAATTTGATTACTTACCCCCTTCCCTTCCCCAAAGGCAGCCTAGATTTGTTTCCAGACCATAATCTGTGCCTCAAAACCAGCGAGTGTCTGAGAAGCTGCCACAGGAACAGATACCTCTGATTCTGGGACAGACTGCAAGTGGAGCTCCTGGTTCCAGTCCCCAGCTCCGTGCCAGGCTGCTCTCCTGTGGAGTGCAGGTACAACACCCACGTGCCATTTTGCCAAGCCTAACGCCTCTGCCCCTCCCCAGGGATTTCAAGGATGTGGAGGCTGCCTTGAATGCCATGAAGAATGTAGCTCGGCTCATCAACGAGAGGAAGCGGCGGCTGGAGAACATCGACAAAATCGCTCAGTGGCAGAGTTCCATAGAGGACTGGGAGGTAGGAGACCTCCCTGCCCAAGGAACTGGCTGATCCACCTGGTTCCTCTCCTGCCCTTCCAACAGCTTCTCCCCACAGTGACATCTCACTGTCCAGCCCCACTTCAGCTCTCTGCCCATCTTTTATTTTTTATTTAAACAGATACAATCTTTTAGTACAACTGAGCAGGTCTAGCGTAGCAAGCCTTTGCATGTTCCCTGGGATTTTTGCTTCTCTCGTTTTCCTTGCAGAATGAAATCAGCATGTAGGTTAGTGAAATTCTATTATTTTTCTCTTGCCCCTCATTTTATCTTGAGTGACTTCAAGCTCTCAAGATGAGCAGAATTACCCCTTAATTCTTAATAAGCCAGGCTATTGTTGCAGAAAGGCAGGTTCTGGCATAGTGACAGAGGAAACCAAGGTTCCCTGAAGACTCATTTTAAAAAATTGCTAAATGAAAGGAACAAAATACTAATTTTCTAAATCCTAGACTCAATAAACCCACACTGTCTCCCTGCACAAGGATGTCAGGCTAAATTCTTAGCTCCCTGCTTATGTGCCTCCTTTATGTCTGGGATGGAGCAGCTTTCCTGAGCAGACTCCCTGGAAAAGGAGACTTTAAAAAATTTAACACGCTACTGTTCTTACCAAATTCAGTTGCCATTGCCTGGGTGCCAAGGGCACAGTGTCTCCCTGAAGTGCCAAGGACTGTCCTCCAGCACAGAGGCTCTCTCATTCCCAGATGAGTTCTGTTGGCAGGAATTCGGGCCCCTCAGCCACGCTGACGCTCTCCTGTAAGACTGCAGGCTCCCGCTTGCAGATGGCTGAGACCAACCTGTTCTTTGTGCTGTTCTCAGGGAGAAGATGTCCTAGTCAGAAGCTCAGAACTCATCTATTCTGGGGAATTAGCCAAAATCTCCCACCCTCAAGCCAAGAGCCAACAGAGGATGTTCTTCCTCTTTGATCACCAGCTTGTCTGCTGCAAGAAGGTAACCCATGAATGCTGGCTACTGCTGTGATGATGGATTTAAGTGAGCTCCCTCTCCACCCCTTTGTTTCCTTAACACTTCCTGGCTTCACGTGCTCCTGGCACCGAGCCTTCTCTGTGCATTCCTTGCAGTCTTTTCTCTGAGGTGCTGTGTGTTCTGTGCACCTGAGCACAGCCATCAGCTACTGGCCTAATTCTCACAGCAAAAGAGGAAAGCACTGTGCTGCTTCTGGGGTTAGTGTGGGGTTATTCTGTACAACTCAGTTATGACTGTTGTAGCACTGTTTCTTTTAACCACCTTGTTTTTCAACTGAACTTCCACCTTAGTGTTGTATTCAGACAAAATGGCAGATTCGATGAAGAGCTGTGGGCCTTGGCAGTCAGTGAGGCCATGTTTAACAGCACCTGTAAGTCTGTAAGTGCAGCTCATGCTGTTTTTCATAAGCTGAGTAATAAAAGAAATCTTTCTTCTTGGAGCCAGTGAATGGTATCTTCCTCTGGAATTTCAGAACTGAATGTGCCAATTATTTTTTGCATATTCCGCGGCATGCAGGTAGCTCCAGGTAACTGAGGCATGAAAATCACTGTTCTCAAAGTTACTTTTCATTGTCAACAAAAGACCAAGAGCTAATTTGTTTTGTTTTTTTTTTTTTTTTGCCTTTTAACTGGAACTGAAGGACTCAAATAGTGTTTTCTGACAGAGGCTTAATGAGGATTTGGGAGCATGTGTAATACCCAAGCTTCCTTCTCATTCGGACCTTCAGGGCAGACACCAGCCTGTCCCGACCCCACTGCCAGCTCAAGCCATGTGGTTCCCAACAGTGCCCCCAGCAGCTCAGCACTCTGCAGTTCCACAGACTCAAATCCAGTATTCGTTTCTTTTACAGGACTGCAATGATAGCAGGAAGGTGAAATACTCCATCAGATCCAAGAAATAGCAACATCTGTTGTGATCTCTGTTACAGGACCTTCTGCGCAGGGACATCTTGTATTATAAGAGTCGGATCAACATGGATGACATGGAAATACTGGATGTAGAAGATGGGAAGGACAAGGACTTCAATATCAGTGTGAAAAATGCATTTAAGCTGCACTGCCGAGACACTGAGGAAGTCCATTTATTCTGTGCAAAAAAGCCTGAGCAGAAACAGCGCTGGCTGAAGGCGTTTGAGAATGAAAGGAGGCAGGTGCAGCTCGACCAGGAGACAGGTAGGGAAGGAGCAATGCTGGGAGACTGGGTTTTTTTTAATTATTAGTGTTGGTTCTGGGTTTTCATCATTTTTTACCCATCGGCTACTGCCTGAGGAGTGGAAGGGGGGGAAGCCAGTCCATGCTCCAGTGCAGCTCTGGGCAGCTGAACTGCGTGTTCTGAATGAATCTGTGCAATTAAAAAACTGCAAACCACCATCAGCCAACGCTGCAGTTTGTCCTCAGGGAGGCCGATATGTCTTAAGCAGTTCAAGCAGGGCTGACAAAACAGTCAGTACATTACATAGAGAGCCCAGAACAGTGTGAGTGCCCAGCCTGGAGCTATCGATACAGAACAGCCTCAGCCAAGGGTTCTCACTATACCAGAGGGTTTGTGTTTTGTCCAAATCCTTCTTTAGGATTTCAGCCACCACTGGCCTGGCCTGGCTTCTCCCCCCAGTGAAGCATGGTTTTAAGGGCAGGCAGCAAGCCCTGCATGGGGGGTTTGTGCAGCACAGCACAGGCTGGGGAAGCAGGCTGTGCCCTCCCGGCCTTGGCAGTATTTGTGGCCTCTCACCTCAGGCATTTGCCTACCCCTGTCTTCCCCTGAGGTACAAAATGGTGACACAAATCTGCTTTATCTTCCAGGTTTTTCAATCACAGAGGTGCAGAAAAAGCAGGCAATGCTGAATGCCAGCAAGCAGCACCATGCTGGGAAGCCCAAGGGTGAGTCACACCTGAACACAGAACACTGTGAGAATAGGGGGTGGCTCTGTGTTTACTACATGGGCGTGGTTTCCATGAAGTGGCAGTAACAAACTCTTGAGGAAGCCAGATGGTGACAATCTGCACTACAATTGATTCAGATGGCTGGAGGCAGGAGACTATTCCTAACTCCAGGAGAGCCACTTTGCAGATAATCAGCACTCTGCCACAACCCAGCAGCTTCTGCTCCAAGGCCAGTGCACAGCCTGTTGCCAGGAGCCAGGTTCTCCCAGCAGTATGGCATTCCCTCTGGCAAAAGGCAAGTTTTGTAGTCATCCCCATGATGCACAGAGGTCACTGCAGCAGGGACCGTTCCTGCCTGGGCAGTTGTGCCTGTGGAAGATGCTCTGAAACCTGCAGCTTGGGCAGAGTACCAGGGGTCGGTACCATGCTTGAGCAGAGCTCTTCCTTCAGCCTGGCAGAGACAAGGACAATTAGCAGCAGCTAGGGGAGTGTGAAGTCAGGCAAAAAAGGGGAAGGTTCCTGTGCCCACAGTGCTGTTGGCTGAAGACAGCCCTGTTGATGCTACCTTCCCCTTCTCTCTGTTCAGAGGAAGCAGTGTCACTTGGTTTCCTCTGAACCCACAGAGGCAACCACTTCCTCTTGGTGGTACCAGCCAGCACTTAAAGCCCAGCCAGATCTCCTGAAGAAAGCTTGGCTAAATGTCAAAATTAGTCAGAAATAAGATTTGGCTGCAAACAGGGGGAAGTTTGGAAGGAGGCCAGACCATGCTAACAGAGCAAAGCCCTTGGGGCACGGCATTAGAGCAGACTGCACAGACCAGCCTTGTCCACCACAGAGGCACTGCCCGTTCCTACTCAGAACTCCAGCCCAGGAGGTTCTAACAGGCACCAGCAGCACTTGCACAGCAGCTGCTTCTCCCAGCACAGCCAAAAGCACCAGTGAAGTTTGTTACCAGTCATGAGCTGCAGCTCTTTAGCCCTGCTGTCGTGCTGGCAGAGCACCTGACAGTTGTGCAGCACATTTCTGGGCCTTCTGCATGAGCTCTAATCCTAAAAGGCACTGCTGAAAGTAAGGATAAACTAAAGGAAGGGTAACACTGAGACAACCCCAATTCACAGCCCTGAAGCTTTAATGGGTACTGGGGGAGACGGCAGAGTGGGGGGAAAGCAGAGCTGTGTTCAACTAACGTGCTTCCCATCTCCTCCTCCTCCCAGCCGTCACCAGGCCCTACTACGACTTCCTGATGCGGCAGAAGCATCCCACCCTGCCCACCACGCTCCCTCAGCAGCAGGTCTTCATGCTGGCAGAGCCCAAGCGCAAGCCCTCGAACTTCTGGCAGAACATCAGCAGGCTGACGCCCTTCCGGAAATAGGGGCAGCCCCGTGTTTGTGCCTGAACCCCTTCTGAGAAAGCACTTTATCCGTCAGTCCTGGCAGGTGGAGCCCAGGCTCACCCAATCCTTTGTTTACAGAGGATGGCACGCGTGCTCCCGCCTTCCCTATTTATTTTGCAGCCCGACTGACCCGCTGGTGAGGCCGCGTGGGCGCTCGCACGCCCGCGGGCGCTGGTGCCGGTGCCACGGGGCCAGCCCTGCCCGGCGCCCGGCAGGCGAGGCTCCAGGAGCGCGTGGCAGGGAGCCCGACAGGCTGCAGCCCGAGAGATTTTGCTTGTCAGCTGTACTTGGACTCGCTCCTTCCCGCTGTGCCCACCGCTGCGGGCTGGCAGCTGTCACAGGGGATGGCAGCTGATGGACCCACCGGCCCCGTGGCCGCTGCCGCGCTCAGAACAACAGTTCAGAGTCCATGCTGAGGAGGGATAAACCCTTCTGCTCTGCCCACCCCCATGCCCCGCCTTTCTCAGCGCTATGATCCTCCTCCACGTGTCCAACTAACTCAGCAGCCTCTGCAGGCGCTCAGACAGAGCTCAGTGAGCGCTGCACTGTGACCTCCTCCCTCCCTTTAGCCCACCGCCACCGGTGAGCGGTGTCCTACATCCAACTGTGCCAACCTGCAGCATGAGTCAAGTCAAAGAAGCTCTCTAGTGGGTTTGAGTTACTTAAGTTAGACAAAAATGTGCCTAATTCATACCATACTCAATTCCTTAGATTCTCGTCTCTCCATCATTCTGCCATGTTTCCTGGCCAATGAAAATGCTCATTGTTTGTAATGTGTTTATTTATGGTAAAAATCAGAACTGTGTATTTTGTAAGTCTGTAGTTGTTCTTGTCAGATGTTGTTAACTTGATGCCTGTTTTGTCTGTTTAATTTTTCTTTTCTTTTTTTTTTTAAAGAAAGGTCAATATTTGCAAACCTAGCTCCCAGAAGTCAGAGTCTGCTGTTCACCTCTGAAATGTCATTGTTATGCAAACTCCCACAGACCCTCAAATTCAAGGAGTGTTACAGACACTTTTAAAAATGGAAAACCACTTTATAAAGGCCCAAATTCAGCATAAAGAGCCTCACTTTAAGTACCCAAGTTTCAAATGGTGGCCAAAAAGAATGAATTTAAACCTTGGTTAGCAAAAAAGAAAGATCTGCCTTACCATAGAGAGAGTTAGAAGCCATACTGACTGAATTCCCTAGATTAGGAGACATCCTGTGACAGTGGAAGGAAGACACCTGCTCGTTCCAACTCAAGTGTGAGTGAGCACTAACTGTCTGCAGAGCTCAGAAATCCAGTGTTTGCTGATGCTGTAGCTGACCAAAGTCTGGTCATCCAGGGATATCTGAATTCAGTAGCATGTACAAAGTCCTTCTTGCACTATATCTTCCCCCCACACCAGGGGCAACATTTAATTTCATAAAGAAACTTGTAAAAGTGACTCTCAGCCTGTGTTTGTCTCCAGCCTGTCTATCTGTGTGAACTTGTTTCTTTTCAAAGCCACTGTGGGGATTGTGCTCTCGCAGCTCCACGAGTGGCTGCTTGGCCACAGAGGCCGTGCCAGGAGGTGACCTGAGAGCAGCCATCCTGCAGAGGCACAGCAGGGACACAGCTACCTGACCACGGGGGTCACACTCTGCTCTGGAGAGGACACTGGGTCAATGCTGGGGTGGGGAAAAGGAAAAAAAAACTGAAAAACCGCTCTCCGAGAAGCCACTGAGATCAGGCAGCTACAGCAGTATTAGCACAACAGACACACACACACACCAAGAGACACAGGGGGACACGTGGGGACACTGACAGACACCCAGGGACACACTGAGACACTGCCAGGTGTGGACAGACACCCACACAGACACCTCTGGGGGGAGATGGTGACCAGGAGACCCTGACACACACACACACAGGTATGTCAGACAGCTGCAGCCAGCACCACTCAGTAACAGAAGGCAATTGTCATCTCTGTGTTTACCCTAAGTGTCTGCACCCTCCTTTCCTTATCCATGGCATGTTTGTTTTGATTGGCCAGGAAGAAAAGCTGTTGGCACTAAAATTATCAATTTTCAGCTTTGTAGTAAGTGGAGGGGGGTAGAGGGGCAGAGGACAATCCCCTCCCCAACACAGATACAGGATCACACCCCCCCCACCGAGCATGACCAGCTGTGACAATGAGCAGGTTGCTCATGGTCTTGTCCAGTTGCTATCTGGGTACACTCAAGGATGGAGATTCTCCTAAACCCTCTTTATATCCCTGCTTAAAACTACTCTGTCCCCAGTGTGAAAGAAGTGCTGACATCTATTCAAAACTCCCCTTGCTGCAGCGTCTGATCTGGTTTTAGGCAGAATGTTGCTTAATATACTCAGCTTTACCTCTACAGTGAGGTCACTCTGGTAGAAATCCTCACCTCTTTTCCCAAGGGAAATGGGTAGAGTGGCACAGGACCCTGGAGTGCAGCAGCTGTGAAGTGCAACCACCATGCTCCCGCCCTCCCTCTCCCGCTGAGACACACACAAGAATTGGCTACTATTAATTCCCTGTGCAGCAATACTCTGAACAGTAAATATGCATCGAGTGGTTGAAATAATCACACCGTTTATCAGCTCTTCCAGAACTGGCTTAATGTCTGACCGGTGCGCACAAAGGATTTACACAGACGCTTTTTTTACAGAAATTTCCGAAGTGCCAAACCAGACTTCTCTGGCCAGACAGCATCCCGGTCCATGGACAGTTAATTACTTCTGGAAGAATTCTAGTCTCCACTTGACTATCAGTACTCTTCCTAGAAAGTGTCCTCAGTTGGGGTTCTAGTCTTGCACGCCACATTTGGAGCTAGGATCCAGTCCCCTATGCAAGACTGAGATCAGGTAAAAAGCTGATCGCACAAAGCGGTGGAGTTACAGCAGCAACACAAACAGGTAAGGCTCAAACCCATCGTGCTCAGCACGCCCACCCCACGGACTGCTTTGAAGAGGACTTCATCACAAAATACCACCCTTTGTTTAACACCCAGCACCACTTCCCGATTCTCACCAGAACCCTCAGTGGTTCCTGAACAAACTGTCACAGATCATGGCAACCTCCTTAGGTTTTAAGTGATTAGACCCTCAAAAGTCAGCTCATCCCCAGAGTTACTCATTAAATGGCAATTTAATGCCATGTGTGAGATGGTGGTAACAGATTAACCAAGCCCAGATTTCCCTCCTGCTCCCCTGGCATCTGGATTCGGAGTGGAGTTACTGCCACTGTCCTGCCAATGGACAGCACCAGGATGAACACGTGTGCAGGCAGGCCTGGGGGTGTGCTCAGTGAGCAGGTCCCACGGGCATCAGCCAAACTTGTCATAAGGGGCTTTCTGGCATATGGACAACAGGGCAGGTACAGCCTCTGACAAGCTCTCTGAGCTAAATGGACACCACCAGTGCCAGTTCCATGAGAAGTGTCCATTTGAAAGAGCTGTGAGACATCAGCATCCTCTTCTCTGGAGCTGAACCTGCAACAGGGGCCAGAAATGCAGATTTGCATACAAAACAAACTGAAGCTCCTGACGTGAGTCTGAACAACACCAATCCTTCTGGATTTTAGGGTAGGACCAGCTGAACTACTCAGAAAAACAGTTCTGCATTGAGTTATATAAAGAGGACAAAGAGATTGAGTCAGGGGTGGTTTGGGTTTCTTTTTTTTAGGGGTGTTGGCTCTATCTGTTCCTCTCCTTCTGTAGATATCCATTTAGGAAGCTTCTTGTAAAAACAGCCACGTTTCTTAATCACCTAAATCTGCCCAGATTTCATTTGGTCAAATAAAACACAGAATTATGTAAAGCATGTGAATCAATTGAAAGAATGATTTCCTGAAGCTACCAGTTAAGTGAAGAGAACTAGTGGCTGCTTAATAACATAGTTTCTGCTCTGACCAAAAGAAAAAAGAAAAAAAGAAGAAAAAAAAAAAGTCTCTCAGTACAGCCATTAGTTTGGAATATCTGATTCAGACACTGTGGGTGTATACACTGTTCAAGTTCTAACAGCATCAAAACCAGCACAAACTGTCTTTGTGCTAACTCAAAGTACCAACTAGGTCAATTCCCATGGAGAGGAAAGTTCCCCCAAAGCAGCCTTCAGTATCTTTCCTGTTTTGTCCATTCCCTGAAGGACAGTGGGGTGTCAGCTGGGGAGGAGCAGTCCATGGCCTCACCGAGCCCACTGCAGGAGATTCCCACTGTGCAGGACATGCTCTGCCAAGCCAGCACAGCACTCTGTCACCCAGGAGCCAACCACGTGCCGGCCACCTGCGCCTGGGTGTCCCAACAGCTTCCCAAAAACACCTGAAAACCAGGCCTCAGGATCACCAACAGGGATAACTCACAATCGAGGCACCTGCGAGTAACTAAAGAATCTCAGCTTCAGACTGAAAAGGCTTCATTTCTTGGGATGCCAGAATGACAGAAATCAGCTTTTTTAAAATAAAAAGGCCTTTCACCTGATATGTCAAAATATCAGGCTGTGCTCCTCCAGATTTACGGTAATGGAAGCACATCTTCATGTAACAGCAGCATTCAAGAAGTCTGTGGCAAGACTGGTAAGCAAGTATGAGACTTCTGAACAAGTACTGCACCACTCACCACCCAGACTCTGGAGCTGTCAGCACCTGGGAGGTGGGACAGCATCCAACAAGTGCTAATTTCTTTTTTACTGTTACTGCTTCAACTGTTTTAATTCTCCTGTCAAGTTTCACCATGTACCTGCTCATGAGGGTTATGGCCACTGCAAAGCCCACCTGGACAGTGAATATGGTAGAACAGGAACTCCTAAAGCTTTAAGGAGGGAACTACTCACACCTCATCTGACTGCTGGAACCTCAGCTTGTGCCTGCTGCTACCCACATTCTCTACCAAAGCGGGCAGGGCTCACCACTGCTACTGACATCAGCAGTACCACACTGGTACGACCCAAAATACCAACTAAAATGTCCTGTAGCAGCCTACCAGCAGAAACTCCCTGTCCCAGAGCTCCCAGCCTAAGCAAAGCTTCGGGTCAGGTCTTCAGGTAAGTAATGGGTTAAAGAATGAGAACTTTGATAGTGGATAAAAATTAACAGAAAAAAAATGAAGTGTTTTCAGTTGATTTTAAACCCCTGAAGGCACAGTGGTGCCCTTGTAGTTGGACAGTGCAGGGAGGCAATCAATCTTCCAGGCTGCAGAGACCAGTCAGGGCAGCTGGTGTCAGAGCCAAGGCAGTGCAAGGTGGCAGCCAGGGGTGTGAGCTGGCTCCAGACAGGAACGCTTCCTGCACGCCCTGCCAGGGCCGTGCCAGCGGGGGCTCGCAGCTGCAGGCGGCAGCCCGGAGCCACCTCCTTTCCACTCACGGCCGCAGCCTCTGCAGAAGCCAAAGGGTGCTCCTTCGCAGCCACACAGCAATCCCAGCCTGCCCTGCCTTGCCCATTAACACCTCACACTTCACATCTCCTCTGTCTCTCACACATTTCCTTAACAAGCTGCATTACTAAAATCCCATGGCTTTGGCAGTGCTGGCACTTCTAGGAAAAATGCAGGCTGCTTGTTCTTTTTGCTTAACACTCCTGTCATCTTTCCCCCTGCAACTACACCCCTCCTCTCCGCACGTCCTGAGCTTCTCTTTGCACAAGTTTGCTACCAAAGCAGCTCCCTGTTTCACAGCCTGTGCAAATGAAATACCTGTGGTACTTACCCCAGAGCCGTGTATCTTTGTGTGTGACTGCTTACATTTACAGTTGTGAGATGGGAAATAAACAAGCTATCGACTTTAAGTCTTGTATAATTCTGTGATCCTGCCATAAAGCATTAACTACTGACTATACAGCATCAGCCTTTGTATCTGCCATAACCACACGGAGCTATGGAAAAGCACTCTGCTTAGAAGTTCCTTCCACCCTTCCACACCTACTTCTTCCCCTTTTCTCCTAAGCAGCACCCAGCCATTACCCTGGCTTGGTAATATTTTGTGGCTTTTTTCCTTTAACCTCCAGCAACCTGCAATAATACACTTGCTATCTGAACCACGCCATCAAGAAAAACCTTATCCCCAAATACAGCCACACATTCACTGAAGCAGAGGGAACTGCGTTTGAGCTCAACTGGGAACTTCACACGATTACAATTCTTACAGGGCTGGCAAAAGCAAACCTCAGGGAAGGTGTGTTCCCCTCCCTCTTTCTGAAGCATCCATTTGTCCACCTATTTTACCTTTCTTGCCCAGAAAAGAAAAAGCTATTGTAAAACACTACAAAGCAGATTACTATAGCCCAAAAATGAAGGTCCAGCTGTGATAATTTAATTTGACAGCTGAGCTGCTGACTGTCAAGTTCTTTCTGTCACGTTTGCATTGGAAATATCTCTTAGCTCACCAAGGACTACAGCTGGGGGTTCCTTGTACCCACGACGCTCAACAGTCTCCCCTCTACATCTGCCATTCTCCCTGTGACACAACCCAGCTTCCCACAGCTACCAAAGATTTCTGGCTGCTGTTTAAAATAAACATTAAAAAACTGAAGTCATCACAAGGCCTCCATTCTATTCTGGATAGCTAATAGCCTGATGGATACTGAAATAAAATCCTGGAGAGCACTTAGCCTCCTACACACGAGTCAGACATTTTATCCATGCAATTCAGCGACACCTTCCACTCCAGCACTGACATTTCCTACACAAAAAAATTCCCATCTAAATAATAATGATTACATCATTCCTGATTCCAAGGGAGATCGCCATTCTGTTACCTGACTTTGTTTACAACAAACCATGGAGTTTAGAATCTAAAGCAAGATGTTAGAAACAGCAAATTTTGGTTTTGCCCATAGTGAGGAACATGAAAACTTGAAACTCAAATCTTTTTGCCTGATTTCTACCAATCACTAACCGAGCAGATACTTTCCTGGAAGGGGCTCTGGCTGTTCTCAGGTGTTCAAAGCTGCCCCTAAATGAGGGAGTTCTCACCAATCCATCTGACCTTCACAGCAAGTAACCAACAGTCAGTGAGGGGGAGGGGAACACACGTTACACTGCCACTGCAAAATCCATCTGGCAAGAGGGAGAAGCCAAACCATTACTGACCCACCATCCTGGCAGTTCCATGGGTACATTTAGAACCACCACGAAAAAAACTCTCTATATAGAGGCTTAAAGTTCAGTACCATGTCCTTCCAAGTGCTGAATACAGTGCATCAGAATCCCTCTAGCCCAAGAGTGATCAGCACCACTCCAAAGAACAGTTTTTCCCTTTATAGCATCCCAGATTTCAGCAACCCACTGGTTGAGGATTATGAATTTTCATCAGCTGCAGTGCTCTGCAAAAAACACTCCCAAACCTATCTACCTGTGACATGAAAGCAATCCCAGGATAACTGACCAGTAATTAGCTTGAGGCAAGACACACTGAAAAAAATCTGTCCATGGTGTCCCTGGTGCTCGGCTACAATTTTAGAAGCTCAGCTACTTAAAACTACCTGTAGCAATAATCCTGACAATGAAACACTATTCCTGCAGATTGATGCAGTCACGTTGCACCTTCCTCTTCCACATGTGTTGCTTTTTTCCAGAAGGTTACCAGGTAAGTTACTGTTATTTTTGGAGACCTACAATAAACGAAAATAGCCAGTTAGTTCAAGCAGCTTAGTTCTGTTCCTCTGAAACACACATAATTCCGTTTTAACATTAGAGCTTTACAACCACCCACACACTAAAGAAATAGGATAATTACCCACACTTCACACCTACTCCGCTCTTTTCCTTCTGGGGAACACTCAAGACACTGATTTATAACAGCTTTCTGCTCAGGGGCTGTCACCTCTCCAATCAAACAGCACGGATTTGGCATGAAGTGAATGCTGAAGTATTGTCAAATTTTACATCTGTTCCACTTCCTTTGTTTTAAGCTACAAAAGAAAACCTCCCAAGCCCCAGGAAATGTCTCAAAAGGGAACAAGGCAGGGCTGCACATCTTTACTCTCAGACAGGACAACTTAGGGCAGCTTATTCCCCACTGGGGAACCTTTGCCACTGTGTTCTGTTAGGCATCAAGAAACCTTACTGAGAAAAGTCACTCAACCCATTTCAGCATTTTGCTTTGCTTCCATCAGTCACCAGATTCCATCAGCTTGAAGAGTTTAAATGTACCATACTGTTCTCCAGAACAGAATGTTTTCTGGAAGGATGTCACCAAAGACAGTAGGAAAGAAACCACAATAAGCAACACAAGTCAATCTTTATTGAAAACTGAAGTATTAATACATAACAATTCTTGTTACAATAAACGTGCTTTTAAGAATTTAAACTTGAGCTCATCTACTCATTGAATTGCATAAAAAATAAAAAAAGTATGAATTTTCACAATTGAACTGGCTCAGAATGGAATCTCCACTCTTTGTGTTGATGCGATAGTTCAATGCAGGAGTGAGTGATGCCTTAAAACTTATTCTGGAAGACAACATTGACCTAAACTTAAAAAAAAAAGTACCAATACAACTGTTCCTAAGACAGTTTTAAAAAAAGTCATAAAAAGGAAACCTGTGTCTATTTCATAACAAACATGGAGAACTATTACTGGGGCCTCTTGTACTTCCATTGCATGCACTCACTTCTTTAGATCTTAAGACAGGAGGGCAGCCAATAATAGCATTACAATTAAAAAAACCCACTAACAAATCCCTTCTACTTAAAACAAGTCTGTACAGCAGCCAGCTAAAAAAGCTTTCCCAGTTTGCCTGCTAAGTGCCCAAAAGTCACAACCAGTTTAGAAAAGTCATGTTCATTTTCTTGATGTTGAAACTCCACGGCCCATAAATTGCCTAGAGTACTTTTAGAAATCACGAATGGACCCTCACTACGTGTGAAATTCAGATGTTTCAGTGTTATATGCAACCTGCACAAGAAAAGGTTTCTCGTCCCCAGATAAGCACGGTTCCTCCTCCCTCTCTTGTGCCCAGAGGACACGCCTTGCCTGCCCGAGCGCCCCGGGCAGAGGCGCACCCAGCCTGCCCAGAGCCCCCGCTCCTCCCCGGCAGATGGGAACCAGCTGGGCTCTGGGCCAGCCCTGGAGCACAAACTGCCCTGCCCTGCCCTGCCGCAGCCGCTCCTGCCCCGTGGCACTTCACCTCCTCAGCCTGAGGGGCTCTGCAGGAAGCCTAGAGCTGATACAGCACAGGATTAGAAAGCGACACTTCCTAACGAGAACAACGTGAACGAGCTGGAGTCGCCGTGCCTTTTGCAGCCTTCCCAAAGCCGGGCACACAGGGCTGAGCAGCCTGCCTGGACCGACCCGTGCTGGAGCAGGCGGGGGAAGGGGCTGCTTCCTCGGGAACGCCGCACAAGCACAGCCCGGACCAGGCACAGCCACGGGCTCTGTCCCCTCCCTCCTGCTCCAGCCGAAGCATCACTACTGCTCACGCTGCTAAGATGGGAGGTTTCACACCCATGGTAGGTACCACTCCTGGGATGAGTTTGACCCTAGAGTTAGGTGGCGGTGTCAGCCTGCCGTGCTCACCTGTTTGAGCAAACCCCAAATGAGCGGTGTGGAATACCGTGCTGAAGCACTGGGGAGTGACTCCAAGTCAATGCTCCTGCCTTACCACCCAAGGAGCAGCGAGGCAGCACGCTCCACGGAGAGCAGCCAGTGCTGAGCACCCTGAGCTCAGTACCCTGAGCTGACTGCCATAAAATCCGCACCATCTGCTACCCTGCCAACACCAAGACACAGTGGCACTGAGGGGTGGTGGCTTGCTTCTGTCGTTTGGTTAGCTTTTCCAGTGGATGAAGCAATACAAGGACTTCAACTAAAATAAAGGACTTTTTTCACCTACCACTGCATCTAAGCATTTAACTTGCATAGTACACTCAGAACGAAGCTTTCCTGACCAGCACTCCTGCACGTCTCTAGAAACCCCAAACAGGAGAGGGTTACAACAAGCATAAGCAACGTCTAGTAGTAGGTCATCTCTTCTCCTTCCTAGTTTTTAGTTAACCACCACCACACTGACTAGGGCTACGTGGTTTTGGTGCCAATTATTAGCCACTTTTCTTTTGCTGCTGCTACATTTAAAAGACATTTTCATCAGCTGTTACTGACATAGGGAATACCTCGGTTTTTAAAAAATACTTTATCTAGATGCAACACCTGAAATTTGAATTAAAAAAAAAAATTTCTTGGACTTCTCTTTGTTATTGCTGCAACAGTTATTTTCAGTTCCAGGTTTATAGTAGTACTTTTTTTTTTTAATCATATAAAGCTGCCATAAAAGTTTTTTTTTTCTTTTTTTAAAGAGAAGCTTGATCTGAAATGTCTCTACTGCACTAGCTCTTTTCATTTGCTGAGGAGCTCCAGTGCAAACACACTGCGTTTTCATTTATAAAGGAATTCTAAATAGGGAATGTTATATAAAAAGCAGGAGAGAATGTTTCGTAAGACCCTCACTGTGTAAACGCCTATTTAATGATGTACAGTTTCCCCCACTGCAGTTTTATATTCATGCTTTCTACTATTTGCAACAAAATACCATTAAGATAGTTATATATACACATATTCCCCCCGTCCCCCTGCACTGTGCTTTTGGTTACTTTTCCGAACAACTCCTGGAGACAAGCTCCAACCTCCCAGTAGGATCAGAATCGCTCAGGACTGGAAGGTGCAGTACCTTTGAAAAAGGTACAGTTTCTCCTTCCTGGATGAATCCCATAATGCAACTTAGAAAAAAAAAGTGCTCAAGTAAGTGAGACTGCCTAAGTGTTATGGAATACTATACGGAGACCAATTCCAAGGTGACATTTAGGAATCTGAAGCTAGAGCAAATATACAGGAAGTTAGATTCATTCCTTCACTATTTCTCTACTGCAGCACTCACGGAAGTTCTCTCCTATGACTTTCAAAACTTTAGTTTATGGTGATGAGACAGGAGACAGCGAAACTTCCAGCCTGGCCCTCGGAGCTCCTCCCCACCACAGCAGTGCTCCAACCTCGGCTCCTGGTTGGAAGCCGGTGCTCCCCGTGCTCTGCCACACCTGACCAGCCACAGCTGCAAATCCGACACACAAATGGAATTCTCACACAGACTCGACCAAAGCAGTACAGATGCAACTAAGTTTGTCTGGGATCATTTTCTGCTCCATATAAAAACATATGGAAATCCCTAAGCTGCAGTAAGTGCTCGTGAGTAAGGTTGAAAGTACTTATTCCAACAACATAGTTATGTTCAAGGCATGAGAAATAAGGGGGCCATCCACTGACAGTGATTCATGCAAAATAAACCTAAACTTTATTTAAAAAAAAAAAAAAAGGGGGTACAAAATACAGAGAGTGCTTACTGTAAAAAATAAAGTTACTCAAGGTTCTAACCACCAATGGGGTATGAAGGTACACAAGCCTCTCACCAGGGCAGAGTACTGGGATGGCAGCACTAAATCAGCACTGATGCTACCCCGAATCAGCTGCCAACCCTGTACAGGAGCAGAACACCCCAAAACAAAGCATAACTAAGATACACAACTTCAAAAAACTTTAATTCTGAATGGAAGTTAACCTACAAGAACAAGACAGCCTGATATACCTCTGTGTAAATGCTTAAAAGGGAACAACATTTTATATCCATTTACTGCATAATTTATTGCAGGCAGAATGTATAAAAAAAAAATTGCATCTTTCTGGAACTAAATCAAGCAGGTTTAAGAAGAACCTCGGTTTTAATGTGCAATATTCAAATTTAAAAATTTAAAATCTCCCCCGCAAGAATTTTGGTATACAAATGGGTTCCAAGGCTAGCCCTTTATCCCCACAGCATTTGCTTTGAGGTACTTTAAAAATTGAAGTTGCAAGAAAGAATATCACAAATGACTCATTGCAATGAAATGCTAATCTGCAGTCGAGTCTTATTTTACGTGCTTCCAAGTGCAATTTAGGAAGTAAAAAAAAGAAAATACTAAGAAAACACACCAAAAGGCTGTAACCAACAAATGGCTCCTACTTCAATTACAAATATTTTCATGAAAAAAAAAAAACAAAACGAAACTGCTATTTAAACCCTCTATATTCTGGCAGCCCTACTACAGAGTATCCACAGTCCATACTGCAAGTAGATAATAAGGAAATTGTGTTAAAATGATTTGTTCCCCTTTAACATACTCATCAGGCACACAAGCTTTCCTCAGAATAACATGCAGCTGAACTCTGTTGCAGAAAGCCCTTGCACTTCTTAAGTTTCTGGAAAGCAAGCTGGATCAACTGCACATACGTTTTCAACTGACTACAACATTCTTTAGGAAAAACGGCACAAATTTGCTGAACTGAGAACTAAAAGGAAGTGTTTTTCTATCAGTCTGTGTGGCAGTCTCACTTTGACACATCTTGCATTATCTGAAAGATGGTACTGGATAGAAATCTCCCCAGGACATGCTATTCATTATGCAGGTGATATCACCTCCTACTATTCCTAAGAGCCAGTTTTGCCTCAAGGAAGTCTGCCTTATTTACTGGCGCACACAGCTTTACCTTTGTCATTTCATTCTGATCCTTAAGAACATCTGTATAACACTGATTCCATACAATGAAAATGAAAAGGTATGAAGTAAACTAATCGTGTGCGGGATTTCTACAGCTTGTCTGACTCATTTTCCAGTCACTCCAATTTATTAGCTGAATTTGAAAAGAACACATCACTTAAATAAAAATATGCCCCTTTTAAACTGGCAACTCCATCAACCTGAAACAGGCTGAAGCACTCATCTAATGTATGTTATGGTATTCTAGAAAGAAACTCACTTTCATGGTTCTACCTTGTCAGACCCTGCATACATTACAACAGTGCATTAGTGATACAAGTTGTAAAATACTTTTCGGTTCCTTTGGATTTGCATATGATGGTTTTTGCATCAGTCACGGCAGGTAGATTGAGCAAGCTTTGTTTTTGTGTTTTAACATGCATTCAACTAGATATGGATCAGAATAAATTTATACTCCCTTTTTATCATTATAATTAGCTAAAAAATTGCAAGACAGTCCACAAAACAGGATTTGCTTTAAGACTAACTGCTGGAGTTCCAAGATGTAAGATATGCAGCACTGGAAAATCTTCAGTGATCAGGAATTAGTAGTGTTTAGCCAAGTGTTGAAAGCATTCAGAAGGAAAGTCCTGGTTGGAGGCATGAGGGCTTCAGCACCAACTTTTAAACCTCAATTTCTTGATTGCATATCTCCCATCTTTAAACCTACATTAAGAGGGGGGAAAAGAGTGGGAAATACTCTCAATTAGGTGAAATACTATTTGAGTGTGGCAGAACACACTAACATTGCATGCATCACATAGACCAACAAATGCTAAGTGTTAAATAATGTTCCCCCAGCACTTATCCTGCCACCTGACACGTGCAGCCCTCTGAGGTGAGAGGGCACTACCTGGACTCGCTCTTGTCATGTCCAGTCCAGCTCTCTGTCATCACCACCGTTGTTTTTAATGTACAAGATGCAATATTAAGAAGGTATTTTGTGCTAAATTTAATTACCAGCAGTCATGAGTTTATTCCCTGCATAATTTTCACTTCTCATGTTTGTGTAATGTGGGACTCTTGGCTGAAATACGTCATGTGAAACATTTCTGTGTAGCATCACAGCAAAATGAGAAATGGCTGCTACATTACTAACTCAAAGGGAATAGTCACCTGCAATCTCAGAACTCTGTACTTCTAACTGCTGAAGCAGAAATCCAGAGAAAGTTAAAAGAAAGTTAACTTCTGTCATAAACTAAATGGACCAAAAGTGAAAATTTCAAGTTCGGTTGGTCTGACACGTCATTATTTCAAATGAAGCCGCTTTCAGCTTACGCTAAAAATAACCAAACAAACCAGAAATGAAGTGGTTATCACAAAAACATTAGTCCTTGTGTCAGTCTGACACAGACTACACCCTCAAAATCCATCCCACTTTATAGCAGATTTCAAAATTGAACTCCTTTTCTTGAAACCCATGATCTAAATTTCGGTTCACACTACAAATGCTTCTTCCATGCTGACTGCACAAAGTATGAATAGATGCTTACCTGAAACAGAGTGAATACATGAAATTATCTCAAGGTTATCTGTTTCAGCAGCTTGTGAGGAATATTCACTCTCTGAGCAAGGCAAAACACCTTGCCTACATATTTAGCCAATCACAGATAAGACTACTAAGTCAAATACATTAATTCAGGAATCACAGTACTGCTGAATTCAACAATTACCAATGATTCCAAAATACTGAATATATTTAATTCCAGATGTATTTTAATAAGGCCAACTTAAGGCTCATTCTTTCACATTTGACAATCACAATCATGCATCATGAAACTGATTCATGACTTGTGAAGACACAGACCACTGAAGAAACCCCAGTAGAATTTTTGAGTGTTCCTGCTCAATTACAATACTCTAGAAGCACCCCCCCCATTGCTTACCATCTGCAAAATGTCCCCAAAAGAACCTGAAATGCTGTTGTTCGGAAGAAAGGTTAACTGCTTTCAATGTAACTTACACTGACTGCCAGGATGATCACCACTGTGGGGGCACATAACTATAGGTTGGTGTTCCTGGAGCCCGATATGTGGGCATAGTAACTGGATGAGGGGCTACTGGAGTTGGGGAATGAGTTGTCAACAAAGTACCTGGAATGAAGAGAACAGTTTTTCAGTAAGCAAAAAATTCTAGTAGAGAGGAGGGGAAAAAAAAAAAGGAAGGGAAAGGAAAAAACAAGTTAATTTTAAGGACAAATACAACTTGCTCATCTTCCAAATTACCAGTATCATTTTGCACTCCAGTCCCAATCTTCTTCAAACCTTTATGCAAGGGAGCAATTTCAGCCCAGTGGATATTTAGGCCAGTACATAAAAGATATTCATTACTCAAAAACAGCTCTAGCAGAAACCCTGCAACATAAGCAACTCTTCCCACAGCGGGCTTTACGTGCCATTAAGAATATCTGATGGTAGAGATAACTTGCCTGATAAATCAGAATAAATTAGTTCTTGTTTGCATTATTACAGATAGGCTTTTTCCCCACGAATGAAGCTCTAATGTTAGTTCAGTTTGTGACATCTAACTCCTCTAGTTTTGAGGTTTCTCAAATTAAGTTATAACTTTGAAAGGATAGAAACCAGAATCTCAAAACAAATTTATAGCTCTTGTTTTTCAGATTTCTAAGTTAGCATCCCTTGAGTGAACGTGGACTTTTCTTTCTGAGTTAACACCCAGTGAGTAACAAAGCATGACACCCCCTCAACAAACTCTCACAGATGAGACTGAATTATTGGTTAAACACCAAATTCTCCAAAACACCACCACTAAAAGACTGTGGCAATAGGAAGTAGACATTTCCCGTGGCACAGAGGACCTGCAGGTAGTGCAAACACGCGAAGGGTTGTATCTCAAGACAAGGAAGGTCTGTGATATGAGGAGTGGGCCCACAACATTGCGTTTTCCTCAGCTCTAAGAGGCCACAGCTTTCAATTGGCACAGGGAAATGCATCGGGAAGAGGAAGTCACACTCTGGTATGAGGAGAAGCAAGGGTGCAAGAGTAAGTGACATTCTATACAAATAAGAAGAAAAACTGCTGTCCCATCATACTAGCTGTGAAAAGAGGATGTGGTAGCTCCATCCTTAGAGGTGACGAAGGTGCTGCTGAACAAGGACAAACCCTGACCTAGCCGGACTCACTCACAAGACACGGCACTACACGACCTGCACGAGCCCTCTGAACTGCCACCTGCACGATTCTGCCAAGTGCACCTCCGGCACCACAGCTTGTAACCTAACTGTGCTCCCCCGGGCTCAAAGGAGAGCTCCACTGAGAAAAAGCACTGCTGGTGAGCACACACCTGCTGACATTGCCATAGTCGTCCCAGCCACCATGCCCATGGTGACCCCGTTCCCTCGGGGCGGCGGGATGGGAGCAGGATACATGGTTGCTGGCATTCCATTGGGCTGCACGACTGTGGTGTGGTGGATTACGTGGGGTGGTGCTGCATATAAAGGCTGTGTGTAGTAAGTGCCTTGCTGTTGGGGGAAAAAAAAGTACATGAAGTAATTACAGTGTATCTGCTGGGGAAGAGAAATGATATCTTCTTTCACAAATGTATCATAAAATAAAAGTATTACTCCAAAGATGCAATGAATTTACAGAGCAGAAGCCAAAACATTCATTTTAACTATTACGACTGTGTTTCACTCGCAATTTAACATTTTACCCCTTTTTAAGGCATTTAGAGTAACATTTGAAGTAGGGACCTTTGTAGATGCTGGCTGTATTTTCAACAATAAGGGCTCATTCATCATTCATTCCCTTCATTTTCCTTCCTTTTTCATATATTAATCCATGATAGAATTTCTCATTCTTTCACAACTTTTTATTCAGTTGCTTTTAGTAAATGAAGCCAATGTTTTTGGCAAATCCAAGTACACCAAGCAGACTGAATAAAACTTGTTACATGCTTCTTAATCCTCTTCAGCTACTGTTTACATGCCAGGTGAGTTTCCACACTATGCAAAGAAGGCCAGCTTTCCTAAAATATGGCATTTGTCTTAATTCTATCCTTTCTAATAGTTTTCAACAGCTTCCCTAGCATGTGACTTGGTAAATCCCTGAAATTACAACAAACTTTGTAAAAAAAATTATGACAATTTTTGACAAAACAGGAATCAGGATATTAGTAGTTATAGGATCCAGCAGATTTTGATAACTGCTGAATTTAGTGTCTCTTCAAAGACCGAGCACATTACCAGTAAGTGCTGAGTAACTGTCATGCAAGAGAGAACGTAGCACACACACTAAATCACTGTATTTACTGCAGGCAGCTAAAAATTCTCTGCACGCACAAAGAAGTGAACACGATGAGAAGGTAGAGGAGTTCACCCAGACAGCGCAGGGAGCACACACGGCGCTGCCCACAGAGACACGGTGTGGCTTTGCCCCGGTACCTGTGCGTACGGGTTCTGCTGTGGGTAGGCACTTCGGACCGGGTACACGGCCGTCTGGTAGGGGTTTGGTGACGATGAGTACGGCGGCACTGCTCCACTGGTGGGCGAACAGGACACTTTGTACGGGGTGCCCGGCGTGTAACCTGGAACAAAGGGAAATCTGCATGAAAGCGTGGAAAACGCTCAGCAGCACGCTGCTTTCCAGAGTCAGGCGCAGGAACTGTCGGTATTTCCCAACGCCATAAGCTTCACGTGACTACTTGGTAAGTTAGTCCCAATATCCAAGAGGAAAGTTTATCATTTACCTAATACTGGCAACAGTCTGGAAATGGTATTTCACTGTGTCAACTAAGCATGAAAAGTTAACTGTATACTTACACAACTTACCTTTCAAGTCTATGGATATGGGGCAAAAAGTGCATTTTCCTAATAACATCATTAAATACCAGGATTTGGCACATTTGGCAGCATCCCTACATAGGGAGGCCTTGGCACATGTAAGTGTCAGTCAATTCTCCACACACTCCCAAATCATACTGGCAAAACACAGCAGCAGCCAACTAACCTGCTGCAGGAGATGATACAGCACAAGAGCAAGCATTTCAAAAGCCAGAATCATCTAAAGACCTCATGATGGATTTTCAGAGAACAGAGACAAAACCTGCAACCTCTACTTCAACTTATCTTTATTTCTATTTGTTTTCTGGCATTTTCTGAACTGGCTAAAATAAACATGAAATGCTGTACTTTTAAAACACAAACACTGCAAAGTTCAGTGCAACTGCAAATTAGACTTAGAAGGCACTTCAAGATCCTTAAATCTTCTTTCTGAGTATTATATATGTAAAAATATCCTTAAACATCACGTAAGAATTGTTTTTACACTTTACAGTAAGACTTCAGATGCCATCAGAAAGTGGTTGGCATTCCTATTACAGGGCCCCCAAAATCAGTCTGCCTTGTAAATGTTTGGAACTGCTGAATTTTTACAGGGATAAGTAGCAACTTCTGGCTCAGACACTGCCCAAAGACAGCTTTTCCATAACTTCTCCAGCCCTCATCAGACAAGGTCTCAGGGTCAGAACAAGGGCTTGAAGAGAAATGGAGGAGATTGTGAGATATATATATACATATATATTTATATATTTATGTTTCTGTGTGCTATACTCCCAAGAGTATTCTATGGCCAGAGTGGGAATATAAACACCTCAGCAGCAGCATCCAACAGCAGTAACATTTAGGGTAGCAAAGAACAGGCACGACCTAGTCTGGAGAAAGCATCAAGGCCCTTGCCAGTGCTGCTGTGAAAAGATCTTGGATCTCATGCAGGTCTACCACATTTGGAGACACAACATCCACAGGCACGATTTGTATTTGGTTGGAATTGAACAAACTAGTGGCAGGGCAGTGCAAGGAAGAATAGACACTTGGTAATTACAGAAAACAAAGGAGACTATCAGAGTAGAGATCAGGTTGATTTTAAGAACTGTCTGGAATGGGCTGATTTCAATACAAATCTGAAGTTGTACGGCAGAGAGAACACTGGCATTTGTGCTGGCAAAAATCAGTCTGTGCAAACAGCTCGATGACACATGACCTTCATTCTTCTTGAAGAAATCTGGGCTTCTTTGCAATTTCCTTATACCCTTCAAACTAAAAGTTGTTTAGCCAACAAACAAACAGGTTTACTGTTTCTTTTTTAATAGAGTTTATTACCTTTAAAAAAGCTGCATCACAGCACTTACTCTGAACTCCTGCTTTTAGAGATCCTCAGTATTTCACAGATACAGCACGCTGAGGAAGTAACTTCTACTAGGATGGGGAGCTAGTTGTGGTGAAAAGCTCAGCTACAACATGCTGAACATGAAGAATCACTACAACCATGTCCTCAGTGAAGCCCACTTTCATTCTAAAAACCCACTGATACAGGTGCACAGGCAATTTCTCTTTCATTCTTGCCAAGTGGTAAACCTGCACAAGAGGTATTGTGCCTTCCCATTTATTTTTTTTTCTCCTTCATATGGAGCAAAGACCTTAGCAGTAAATGACAGGATAAGTCAAAACCACAGTAATTTAAGACAGTTACCTGTAAAAAAGTACCCTTTTACAACAGCAGTGGCACAGCACATTCAAATACTGCTGTGTAATATGAATTTACAAAAGCTTTGATTCTACAAACAAGCTGTTACATCAGAAAGGTTAAAAAAGATGTAAAAAAAAAAATCCCAGCTGTTAGGACAAAGTACTCCGAGTTGTTACCTGCCTGAATTGAAGGTCTGTACACTTTGAACTTTTGTTCATAGCTTGAAGAGAAGCTAAAAATTAAAGCTATTCTTAGTTCTGATATAAAAGCTTACTTCCTGTTCAACAGCAATAAAGACTAACAGTACTAGTTTTCAAAAAATTAATGACATTCAGTGATCGTGTATACAACTTTTATGCATCTTTATTGCTTTTTCTTAGAAGTGAAAAAGTTCTTTCTTTGACTTTGCTATATAGCATGAGATATATTCCAAGATTAACCAATGCAAACTGACATTACAACATGATTAAGTCTAACAGGTCAAGAACCTTCCCCAGATTTCCCGTGATTTGTTAAATTGATTCCATGCAGCTTGGTCTCATCTTCCTGCAGCAGGATTTGCAAACTGCAGGCTGTACTAAGACTGGTACCACCTTTCAGTTACCTGGTCCTGGAATCAAAGCCTACAGCTCCTCCCCAGCACAGCTGCAGGATATGTGCAGGGCAGCATGGAAGGCAGTGCCACTGAAGGGCCTGAGAGCAATAAAGCCAGTAATAAAAGGCCACGTGGGGCTCTGCCAGCTGAGCTAAGAGTTACACCCTGATGGGAACTGCTCTCCCTTCAACACGGCTCTGGGGGTAAGTTCTGAAGCAATCCAGCATGGATGCAAGCTGGCATCCCCAGATACTGGCACACTGGCAATACCTAGCCTGGGAGAGATTTTTTTTTTTTAAAATTTCTGGAATTTATAACATTAATCTGTTTCCTCACCTTAAATTCAAGGCCAAAGACAAGACAAAGTGTGAGTCTGCACTTGCTCTGCTTCTAAGCATCAGACTGAACAGTGACAGAGGTTGTACCAACCAGGATCCCACACAGCTCCAAGGAAAGCTACACACTTTTAACAGGTTCTGCAAACAAACATTTCAGATGAGTCTTTTGCCTCACTAATTGCTGCCACATCCTTAAGAATCTCCTGGTAATTAATGAAGTCCATCCATTATGAACACTGAAGTTCAGTATCGAGCAAGCTTCCACAACATAAGCTTCCCAATTTCAAGCAGTATCCTTTCCTATTGCCATAAATTACACAAGGGCACTCAGGACAGACTTGGTTATGTGCCACACGCATCTCTGGAAAACTGGCCTAATACATGGAAGTGAAAGAGTTCTGAGGATGCCCAGCTCTACACTAACTAAGCAAAGGAAGGAATTCCTTCCTATACAAAATAACCACAGGGAGAACACTGTTGTATCAGGTGCATGTTCCTGCTTTAAGTGGTAATTAAATGCTACCAGTTTCTGGTTTGTTTCAAGAATTAGCACATTAAAATCTTGTTCTATTAGTGAAAGCAGAAGTACACAAAAATAATTTGGTGAGTGCCCTGTTCTTCATGTCTGTTTTTCCACACCCCTTTTCCTAGACTCATCCCATTCCCTTTCTTAAATGACACACATGTAGTTGCAGTTACCCAAGTCATTCCCCTGTATCCACAATGGTCAATCAGTTTTACCCAGCAACCAGGCTTTCCAGACCATCAGCTTGTGCAAGACAATTTTAAGGGCAGAGAGAAGCCAGCAAGCTGAACTTGGAAAGATCTGATTTAAGAAAGGGATGAAAAAGAGTAATTTTGAAGATAACAGACAGAAGAAAAAACAGGAATCTGGAAATGACCAGTAGGATGCAAAGGAAGCAGGACCATGAAGGAAGCAGTGAAGGGAAATGCAATGTAGACCTCAAGGATCATTCGGAACTACAGAAACAACAGCTAAAACCTCAGCTGCTCCCTTTGTGGAAGGTGCATGCAGCATGACTTAAGATTATAGTAATTTTAATTTATCAGATGATTCCTTATGAGTCATATTCAAGGCAATGTAAAACTTATCCCACAGAACAAGTGTTACTGTGAGCCCCTACAGCTTTTCCTTATTCTTGCTTCTAACCACTTGCAAATACAGGGCTCCTGCTCTGACATCCCAATTCCACGTACCTGTTTGGAAGGTAGGATTTGCTCCAGGATACATGTTAGGGGAATAGGCAGGAGCAGCCGCTGCATAGCCCATTGGGAAGCCAGCTAGAAGAAAGAACACACCAAAGTTATTTTCTAGACTGACTTTACTCTCAAAGTTCTCACTGCACATGCTTTACCTGAGGCAAGCAAACAGCCTTCAATCATACCTCCTCAAATAAAACCCTGCAATCCTCTTCTCCCAAGCCCCCTGAAGATGAATGCTAAGTGAAGGGAACAGCTGTGGTTTCACAAGTCCATTCTCTCTTACCCCCCTCTTTAGCAATCTCTGTTGGCCAAGTAACTCTTAAGTTAGTTGGAAAACAAAGTTTTGTGTAACTGTCCTGCACTCCTCCCCCCGGTGTGATGCACACACAGTTCTCATCTGAATGGACTTTTTCCACAGAAACAATTCCCTAAAAGCCAGAGTGACTCTGACTCTGCAGATCAGAGATATCTCAAGTAGAAAGTACAAAGCAGTAGTAGTCCCAACTGCTTGCTGAACTTGACACATATTTGCTACTACACTGGGTATCAAACAAGCTCCCCAGTTTCAGACACACACTGTGACAACAGCAACGAGTGATTCAGAGGTACTGGAAAACGACAGTGAAACACTTCTGCACCAGAGAACACTGATATACTCCAGCGTAAGGCACAACACAGCATCAGCAAAAGCTTGTTACTTGGAAGAGAAGAAGCTTGTTTAGATTAAGTAAGTGAAATTTCTGAATTAATCATAGCTATTAGTTTTCCTGAGAACCTATTTACATTATTCAAATGTGTAAAACCGAGTAATGTCTGTATTCAGAAAGATGGAGTTACTACCACATTCTGCTCTCTAAACACAACGATTTCAGCTTCTTCAGATAAAAGGCAATTAATATTTGCATATCCACTGTCAGACTGAGAGCTTAGTTTTAAACTGCTGTTCAAATTTGAAGGGCTTTTATTTCGCTATGAATCCCAGAGTCCTCAGCAATTACTCCCAACAATAAGAATTACTCAGCTCAGGACTATATATGCTAACCCAGTTTTCTCAAGCACTCTGTAAACATATCAAGTGACATACACTTGGCACTGCTATTAGGTGGTCAGCATGGATAAGACTAAGAAAAGCATTAGGCTTAAAAATCAAAGTTAAAAATAACATCTCCAAGTCGTAACAACTTTTCAGAGTGTAAATAGCTCTTCAGTTTTCAAACTCACAAGCTGCTGGTGGGAAGCTTCAGTACGGCTTTACCTGACTCAAACACACTACACATCTGCAACAGTGTATGTGGGAAATGTTTTCAGTCCTTTCTCTCTTCACAGATTTAGCTGCACTGTGGAGCACTCTGAGCTACTCAAGAAACAGGTCATTTGTGAAAAATGTAACTACAACGAGCAGCAGCTTCAGCTTCTACAAGGAACTTCCATCCCGAAGAGAAGATTTGAATATTGATTTCTTGCTGCTGTAAAACTATTCAACAGCCTAAAATAGGTGTAGTATAATATAAACAGTTATTAAATATGCAACAGCTTTAGAAACACATTGCCTTTCAATAATGCATTCCACCTACTGCTGTGTTCCTCACTTTCTATTACCATGCAACCCATGTAAATGCAATGATTCTGAGCGGAGAAATCTGCAGCTTTTACATCAGGAGAGGCAAAGAAGGGGGACTTAGTCATGCAACATTATTTTAAAAAATTTTAAAATGCAAGTCTGCTTTTCATTTTAGAGAATGTGCTTTGTATTTATCCCACAAAGCCTGGACCAGGCAGCTCAGCAAACTATCTAAGGGTGTAACACGTTGTTGACTAAGCTGAATTTAAGGGTCACAGTTGTGTGAACTGACTGCTGAAACGGAGAATTCTAAGTAACCACATTGCAGCATGAGTTTTAAGGCACCTCTGTAACAATTCTATTTCAATTCCATACGTTTCAGTTATGCAAACTGGCAGATATAAAGTACTTACATAATTTAATATATAGCCTAGTATGTATAATGGCAGAATAAAAGATTAGAGATTGTAATGTTTAAACTGCTATTTATGAATCTACAACAGTATTTTTTCCTAAATAAATTAAGGTACAACTTAGTTTAGTATAGAAAAGAGCCTCAGTATGTAGATGCTTGTAAGTACAAATGAAAACCTGGTTAATATAAACCTGGGTTTAGAAAATGAATAGAGCTAAAGATATGAAGTTACATTCAAATAATCCATAATATTTTTTATTTAAATCAGAAGAAAGGCTGGAAAAGGCAATCTATTACAAATACAGAAATAACTGTCCCATACATTGTATTAATTAGTAAGCCTCTCCTGCTTGCCTTATAATAAGATTACTACAGCCTTTATAACTCAGACAGTTACAGAGAGTAAAATCACCCTGCAGGACTTATGGTTACATAGTGTCAGCTTTACAATTTATTACTGCACCATTCCAGTCACTCAATGGACTTGGAAACATTTCAACACATTTTGTGTTTTCCCTTATAAACACTGTAGAAATCAAGAAAGGTACACTAGTTTGAGGAACATGAAAAGCCAAAAAATAAAATTAAAATGCTTTTGAGGCAATCAAACCAATAAAGAAAATTCATTTATGCATCACTATTTCGAAGGAGGAACAGAGAAAAGTAGAACAGGAAAATAGGAACTCTAGTGCATTACCCAAGGTGAAAAACAGATTTAAGAATGGTAAACACCAGTAGGAAAATATAGTACAGCTACCAAGAATATAAACAGTAACAGCACAGAATAATTTCTGCCTCCCAACACAGACACCGACTGAATCACAAAACAGTCTCCCTGTAGAAGCTAAAGAAGTTTAAGTTCTTATGAAATACAGAGCTGAGCAGAAAAGACCCTCCAGCCTCTCCCAGGATGGAAACTCCCTTCTGTCAGAGATAACAGAAAAAAAAGCCAGCATCAAGACATGCTGCTGGAAATGTCTCCCAGAGGCATACAGCCTTCTCTTCAGCCTTCCTGGAAAGTTCTGTCCAAATCTAATTTTGCCTCATCCAACTTTTAGACTACGGAGACATCAGAAATGAAGCCTCCTTGCACATACATTAGGAGATGAAGGGGGGAAAAAAAACCTCGTGAGAAACTTTAAGTCAATGAGAAACAGATAAAACAAGAAATTAAATGCATTTCCGCTTCAAAAACATTTTTGGCCATTTTCTTGGTCCCACCTTTGATGCCATGCTTTGGGCAGTCAGAGAACAGATAGCATGAACAAGAATTAGAGGATAGAAAGGTTAACAGTGCCAGTCAACTGGCAGCAGAAATAGATTGCCTCCTCTTCTTGCAGGGCGTAATTATTAGAGCTCCTAAAATAAGCTGCATTGGAAGAGACACTGAAGTTAGAAATATAACAGAAGAAATAACATCACTCTTGAAATGTCACTTTTTAAATTTAAAAGCAACCTCATCCCAATCCCAAAACAGATTTACATGAAGGCATTCCTAACTGATTATTTCTTCTTGATCATAAGCAAAGAGCAGTGTAACCAAAACATGTCAGAAAACGGAGCTGCTTACCTGGATAACCAATTCCTTTGGCATTTGCATAGGGAACCCCAGAAGATCCAGGGCTATACACAGGATTCATGATTTCAGTAACTGAATCAGGAAATAAAGAAAAAGAAAATCAGTATTTACTTAAGTACAGGGAAAGCTTGAAATCTCAACAACTAACGTGGAACTGGAAACTGAGGAAGCATACAGGAAGAAAAAGTAACAAAGGAAGAAGTAGCAATTCCACAACTTCTCAATATTAAAGCTGTAGCTACAGGCAGGAAAGAATCACTGCAGGAATAAGTTTCAAAGCATCCTAAACCTCAATCAGCTAGAGATTGTCTCAGGAATGAAACATTCCCTGGTGTGGAGCACGCTCTCAAAATATTTCCATGGCCCAGAGCTCCCCCGTGGCGCGCAGATCCACAGCCCACCGCAGGAGCTCTCATGTGCTGGACTTCTCCCCTCGTGCCACCTGTCAATCACTCAGCATCCCTCTGCCACCTGTCAATCACCCAGCATCCCTCTGCCACCTGTCAATCACCCAGCATCCCTCTCCCATCTAGCCATCTTGCTTTCTTCCCATGTCCTTCCCGAAGCCTCTAGCCAAGGGATGTAAATAGGAATGGTCTGTTCCGACCGGCACTTCGAGCCTGGCACTCCACTCTTTTACCAGCACTAAATTATCAAACATCCAACTACTGCAGAAGCAAGTGGCAGAAGACTCTGTGCATTTACACAGCTGGCCCACATTTCTTTCTTTGTTTACTTACTGCCAAGTTCTTCAGAGCCCATGACGAGCCCACAGTCGTGTCCAGTCATTTCTGAGTGATGCATTCACACAAAAAACTGGCTCCTACAGCCAGCATCACCCACAGGAATAAAACCAAATCCCATCTTAAAAAGAACCTTGTATGTAAACATCAAGGAAAATAAAATTGCAGTGAAGATGCTTCTCAAGTGCCTCATATATGAATACTGTTCGCGACCACTATTCCATTATTTTAGAAAAAAATCCACTTATTTAAAGCTCAGTATCTTCAATCATCCAATTTTCTGCATATATGTATATATATACACACATACAGATTTACCACTTCACAGGGGAGGTTTACACTGGATATTTAAAAAAGTTCTTCCCCCAGAGGGTGGCTGGGCACTGCACAGCCTCCCCAGGGCAGTGCTCACAGCACCAAGCCTGACACAGCTCAAGGAGTGTTTGGACAACGCTCTCAGGACATGGTGGAATTCTTGGGGTGTCCTGTGCAGGGCCAGGAGCTGGACTGATTATCCCTGTTCGTCCCTTCCAACTCAGGACATTCTATGATTCTTCCTGCAAGCACCCAAGACAGAAAGGCACCCTATGAAACCAGACCTTCCAATTAACTGCTAATAGCTGACAATTGAGCTACTTCCTCTTCTACATCCCGAGATGCTGTCTTAGTTAAACTAACAGGGTGTGAAGCAGTTTAACACAGTTTAACGAAATTTTGTAAATAAAGTTTATGAAACAAGGAAGTATAATTACACATGCACTACCTTAGTTACAGAATATGCTGTGGCAGGAATCCAAGTGGAGTTTATCAGTATAGCTGCACTGATAAACCTATGTTAAGCTACTCTATAAAGCATAAATAGTTTGCTTTTTAAAGGAACACTAAAACCAGCTCTGTGCCAAGAGAATTAGCAGCACCTAGCACACAACAGATATGAAACAGCCATTTGTGCAAAATTAGGAATCAGTGAGTGCTGTCAGAAAGTTCATAATCAAGTTTCACAAAACGCTCAAAGTCAATATAAGAGAATTACAAGATTCACCAGTTTCTTGGGCTTCCTCCCCTCACTTCCCAGTAATACTAACTTACACAGAATTGCCTTTTTTGTTCAGATTCATACTTGATTACAAATCAAGAAAATAGAATCCCCTGAGTTAAAAACCAAACAACCTGCCATTTACATCGCTTAGCATGAACAAAGTTCCCCAGAGCAGCATGTTTTAACCACGTGACTCACATCAAGCACCATTTGAAACAAATCTCTTTGAAAATGTTCTGCAGCAAGCTATACTTCAAGTATAAAGTGCTATATTCCACTGAAGCCCTGTGGAGTTTCAGCAGCATTAACTCTTCTGTGCCATAATTAACAGGTGTGTTTTGCTGGACCAGCATCTTCTTTTAGCAAGGCTGCTCTTTTCTCCCATGGTTTCTTCAGTGTATCCTTCTCTAAACTATGACTCTCACTTACTTGAAAACTTCTAGTCTGTTCCCTTTGTATCTCCCTGCACTTTCTTCTCGTGCATTTCTGCCCCTCTTTTCAATGTTGATTTTGGCACGTTTTGTCTCTGAATTTACAAAATCCTTAGGGGCTCAAGCTTCACTTTGGTTTCAGCATTTCCCAGTTACGGGGTAAAAGTCTAAGGAGATGGATAAACCTTTCCACTCAAACAACACAGCACTCTCCCACACCCTCATATCCTACAAATGTGCTGCTCCTCCTTGCAGTCTCTACTGCAATTAGGAGAAAAGACTGGAACCTTCTCACCATTCTGAATGGCAGTGAGCAAAAAGAGGACTGTCAGGTGGAAAATCAGCAAGGGCCTTCTGTGAATATTTAGGCAAAATACACAAAAACCCCAACTATTAAAAATATTAGTAGATAAGGACTGCAAAACGCATGGACATGTGCTGTGGGAGATGACTTAAAGAGAAGCCACACAAAAATGAAGAGGTAGAGAAAATGGAAAGAAAACATCAGACAGCTCAGACTTGATCTCAAAGGAAGTACAGACTGAGAGAGGAACTCCACTTAAGTAAAGGGGAGGAAAAAAAACCTATGACACTGGTAGCCTCAAGCTGTTCACTTCCACTTCAAATGAATCCATGCTTCCAACTTCACATGTGTGTAGACACACACAGATTAATCCAGCTTCGGTGGGACAGGGATGTACTTCCACCTCTCCTGCTGACAGACAAGTCAGAGCCACCAGCCTACACAAAGTGCTTACAGTCTGTAACGCAGACAAAACGCCAGACCACTTCTAATTAAAAATAATTCTTTTCAGGTCTTCTCTGAAGGACCCAACATGTGTAAGTGTAATTATATAGTATTACCCAGTGGTTGCAATCATCCCACTCTCACCATAATTTTACTTGGAAGGGCATCTGTTTTACTGAGATGTGGAACCTTGCAGTCCACTTCCCTGGAATGCTTCAAGTCCACATCAAACACGAGGAAGGACTGGTATAAATGGAACCTAAAGAATCCGTGTCTTTCAACTGCTTTGTTGGCATTCCCTCCAAAGCATTCTCATGTTAATGGATATGCAAATAAGTGTCTACAGTGCATCATCTGTATATAAATTGCAGAGAGCTAACAGTACACGAATTACTCTTTCAGCTGAAATGAAGGCAATCATACTTATTAAAGACGCTCTGATTAAAGACTACGAAAGGATGCTGGGAAGTGCAAACCTTCACCTTTCACTCCTGCCAAAGCCAAGCAATCAAACTCAGTTTTCATCAGGCCTGTTAGATCTCATCGTGGCACAGATACCAGGACAACCACGCTCCTCTCAAATCCGTGTTTTGGGAGGCTGGGCACAAAGGCCAACCACTGCTAATGCTGAAGCTCTAGCACTCCCAATTGGATCTGTTTTGCACACAGCTTTTCCTGCTACACTCAGAACAAGCATGTTTCTAGGAAACTCTGCTTTTAAAAATCGTTTCAGAGAGGAATGTAAAAACCCACAGATCAATGCAAACACTGTAAGACGAACTGCACATTCCTTTGCAACACATGTATTTTCTTACTCCCGATTTTCAAAGTTGTGCAGAAACACGACCAGAATAAGATCTACCAAATGCTGCTCTCTGCTCATTTTATGACAATTCCATCACAAGAGCTGGGGAAGAATCTCCAAATACCTTGGCTAAAGCATGCTACTGTGGTCCACTAACACCTTCTTTCCTGGATCTTAAGGAGACTCACACTAAGTCATTCCAGTGTTTACCATCTATCCATTCTGGAACACTTTCAGAATGCCATTTGCTACGAAATTGTACAAATGACCCAGTTTCCACTTACTAAGTTACTTACCATCTTAAGTACATGCTGCATTTTACCCGTTTGACTTCCAGTCAAAGCATAATACAAGTAAAACACATAAGTGCCTGGTAGCTCGTGATGTAAAAGAAGTAATTTCCACTGCTAAGTAACAAAGAAAACAGTTCATGACACTTCAGCTCTTCAAATAACTGACAATTAAAGTCTCAGTTACATTATGTTTCGCTAAAACTTCAGCCATCAAACAGGCCATCTGATGCAAATCCAAGGCCAAGTAACAGGCACTTTTCTCACAATTAGTTTAAAAAAAAGGGACTCAAAGTCCAAGACAAGGCATCCCATGCTGTACTGGCATTGGCAGGTAGTACTTAATTTCTCCCATTCATCCAAGACCTCAAAACAGGTCACTGAATTTTCCCGGGAAGGAGGAGAAGCCTGTTCAGGCTAGGGCAGGGGTTTATGGCAGCCCATGACCGCAGGGAGCTGGAACCTGTGTGAGCACACAAGTGCCACGCAGCTGGCAAGCAGTGCCTGCACCGGGAGCCCTCGCTAGGCTAGAGCAGCTGAGCTGGTTGCCAGGATTCTGGGCTCTGTGGAGGATTTTTGGATAAAGGATTCCTAGTTTTCCATCTATCAGCTCGAGAGAACTGAGACATCCCTGGTCGGCCAGGACTAGCTCCAATGCAAGGAAGGGAGCAGGACTGGACAGTGACAGGACAGACTGAGGATGCAGAACCACAGCCTAGGAAAGGACAGGTAACAACTCTGCTCAAAGTTCACACAGAAAGTAAAATACAAAGCTGGAACTATCATTCCCATGCAAGTCTTCCTCCTCTGCCTGAGCTACAAGATGTTGTCATACAGAAAGAATAAGACACCTCCAAGCACTCTTCTACGTTTTGAGTGCATGCCTTCTTTTTCCCTACGACTAAAAAAGGAATGGAGCAGTTTAGACTTTTTAATCCTTTCCAGTGAATGCAACTCTCACCTGTAAGCCCGTTCAGGGGTTTTTATCCTATGTAAAACACACATACATTAACATCATCGTACTCAGACTCAATAAGGACAGAGGCAACATGACTATATATGAGAGACTCAGCAGTTCCAGATGTCATTCCCAAAAAGAAAACCTACACAAAAAATTTTATACTAAGCTCTTGCTTCAACTTCATTTGCACATTGTGCCATTGTTCTAGTCTTCAGAACATTACCAAAACCTTTTTTTCTTCAAAAATTCCTTCTAACTTATGGAAACATTAAACAAACTGCCCAGCATTTCTCAAAGTCTACAATTTCTGTTGTTGCTATGGCACAAGGGGATAGAAGTTGCCAGCTCCAATCACCGCATTTCCTGTATAACTTTGAATTTGTGTGTATTTTCATCTCAAACAAGTCCTCAAATCATCAAGTCCTTACTGCAAGAATCATAGAAGCCTGTCTACTGCCAAATTTAGGGGAAGTTAATCAACTACAAGAAACAGAGAAAAAAAAAAATCAAACTGGAAGAACATAACTTCACTATGTGGAGGAACGGTATTCAGAACTTTCTGGTTAAACCCCAGAGCTCTGCTTTTTCCTAGAATCCTATAAAGCATTTTTTCATTAAATTAATTTTCAATTTATCCCCTATTACTTTCTGAAATAACATGAAACTGTCACAAAGCACAACGAACATAGAATTTCCAAAAGCCTTCTAAAGCCCTCCTCCTCTTTAACCTCAGAGTGAAAGTGTGTCTTTACCACCCCAAAGGCGCAGGGAAAGGCTGCGTTCTACGAGCGTGGAAGTTTTATGACACTGACAATTACGCATCTTGCAGCAAAATCGCATCAGAGCAGACCGAAAGTCTGCTCGCAGGAGGCAACATGCACACTGCGATTCAACAGTCAAGAGCCAATCAAGACCAGCTCTCCTGCCCCCGAGAGCTGGGTGCCTGCCCTCACTGAATCCCTGACTTTTTATCTTTCTCAGAGCACCGATTGCACCTTCTGGCTGCTGTTTATACGGCTCCAAACGACGTAGAAAAGCACCGCAAGCCCCGTTTGCGCCTTTTCCTCTCTGCCTCACAAGAGGCCACCGAGGAGTGAGCTTCGATAGCTGCCTGCGGCTCACAAAGGTGCCGGGCAGACCGCACGCACGGGCCCCCACGCCGCTTTCGCACGCAGCTGCAGCCACCGACGCTGCCGATTGGGGAGTGCGGCCGGCCGGAGCCCTCATGACGACACCCTCAATTTTAACCAAGTTCCCACCCGGACGATGCCGCGCTGCCACCGGCGGCCGGCCCGGCCGTGCCCCGAGCGCGCCCCGCTGGGCGCGGGGACCGGCGCTGCGGGCG